>JANSVB020000141.1:808775-823474 GCA_025504935.2 Erythroxylum haughtii | reverse complement strand
TAGGTGATTAATTCAAACATGAAGATTTGAACTTCATTATGATTAATTCAAACTTAATATTAACATAAGAAATTCATAAGTTTAACAGACATCACAATTCTTTACATAATAATCCCATGGGATGGTATATAGGCTGAAAACCTGTAATACAGCTCCTATAAAGCTTATCGGTAAAAAATTCCACAAGCGTAGAAGTCACAATGAGAACTTGCTTTCTCGATTCATATGGTGTAACAATGTCATGTACCGTAGTGTTTGTTTAAATTCAAACTTTTGAAATAAACTTATAGGTGATTAATTCAAACATGGACACTTAAACTTCATTATGATTAATTCAAACTTAGTATTAACATAAGAAATTCATAAGTTTAACAGACATGACAATTCTTTGCATAATAAACCCCTAGGACGGTATATAGACCGGAAACTCATGATGCAACTCCTATGAGGCTTATTGGTGAAAAATTCTACAAGCCTCAGAGTCACATAGAGAACTTGCTTTCTCAATTTATATGGTGTAATAATGCCACGTACCATAGCACTTGTTTAAATTCAAACTTTAGAAATGGTAGGTGATTAATTCAAACATAAATACTTGAACTTCATTGTGATTAATTCAAACTTAGTATTAACATAAGAAATTCATAGATTTAATAGACATGACAATTCTTTGCATAATAAACCTTTAGGACAGTATATAGGCTAGAAATCGATGATGTAGCCCCCAGGAAATTTATCGGTGAAAAATTCGACAAGCCTAGGAATCACAGTGAGAACTTGCTTTCTCGATTTAGATGATGTAATAATGCCATGTACCATAGTGTTTGTTTAAATTCAAACTTTGGAAATGAACTTTTAGGTGATTAATTCAAACATGTTCTATAAACTTAGGGGAAATGAAGGATAATAACTATGAAATCACTTTCTTAAATAACTGTTTCGCATAAATGAATAATATTGATAGATCTTGGATGTATAGACGATTAACACCTGATGATTTTATTAATCCTGAGTTTGTTGAGGGAGTTAAAGCTTTAATTCACTATACATGTTCTCAATCTGCATATATGGATAGCCCAAAGATTAGATGTCCATGTAAAAAGTGTAAACATATTTGTTTTCTTCCTATTGATGAAGTGAATCTCCATTTATTAAGAAAATGGCTTGTTCCAAATTATTTTGTGTGTACACGACATGAGAGCCATTGATTTGTAGCACCTCAAGGGGTAATGAAGTAAACTTGTTAATAAATGTGGATGAGTTTGAAAGGGGGAATGGATTTAGAACAAATAATGTAGCTGCAACTGAAAATCCCTACATCTAAATGGTTTATGTTGCAGCTGAGTATACTTTTCATGAAAATATAGAAGATCTTCAAGACGAACCCAACCCACATGTAAAACAGTTTTTTGACTTACTATAGTCAGCTGACCAATAATTATGGCCAAATTGTGAGACGATGACTCAATTGTATTTAATTGCTTGAATATTGAACATAAAGTCTAAAAGGCATATCTCTAATCAAAGTTTTGATAAAATTCTTGGTTGGTGTAATGAATCACTGCCTTCTGATCATACAATGATTGATAATTTTACAATATGAAGAAACTTATTAAGGGTCTTGGTTTGCTAGTTGAAAAAATTGATTGTTGCAAATTGGGATGTATATTATTTTAGGGAGATGATGTGGAATTACAAGAGTGCAAATTTTGCAATCAATCAAGGTTAAAACCTGGAATGCGTACTATAAAATAGAAATTAATACCTTGGAAGCAAATGTATTATTTCCCGCTAACTCTGAGACTTCAAAATTTATATTCCTTTGATGTTACTACTTCTCACATGAGATGGCATAATGAACATAAATAGGAAGATAGAATAATAAGTCATCTATCAGATGCACTAGCATGAAAACATTTCAATAGCACCCATTATGAGTTTGCAACTGAAAGTTGAAATGTTAGGTTAGGATTATCGACGGATGAATTCCAACCTTTTGGTCAATCTGGGCAATAATATTCATCATAGCCAATCATAATTACTCTTTATAATTTGCCTCCATGGATGTGTATGAATAAGACATATATGTTCTTGACAGTGATTGTGTCAGGGCTTAGGAATCCAAAGCGTAAAATTGATGTATTCTTACAACCATTGGTATCTGAATTGCATCATCTTTGGGAATATAGTGTGGAGATATATGATGTGTCTCTTAAAAAAAATTGTGATGAGAGTAGCTTTGATGTGGACTATTAGTGATTTTTCATCATATGCTATGCTGTCTGGATGGAGCACAACAGAGAAATTAGCTTGTCCTTATCGTGGCAATGATTCTGATGCGTTTTATCTTCCTAACGGGGCCAAAACATCTTCGTTTGACAACTATAGAAAATTTCTTCCTCCAAATCATCCATTTAGACATAATAAACAAAAGTTCATTAAAAATAGGATAGTACAAACACCTACTCCCCCTCATAAAGATGGAGAAGAGATATTGTAGAAGGTTGATGAATTAGGATTACTGAAAGTTACAAAACTTGAAGCTGATGAAGTTAATACAAGCATTAGTAAAAACTCTGGTTAGAGAAAATGAAGCATCTTTTAGGATTTATCATATTGGAAAACTAATTTGATACATCTTAATCTAGATGTGATGCATATTGAAAAAAAAATATTTTTTACAATTTGTTTAATATCATAATGAACATTGAATGGAGGACAAAAAATAATGCAAAATTATGAGTTAATTTGAAACTTTTTTGTAGAAGGAATTCATTAGATAAAGATCTTTGTACCGGTAAATATCTGAAAGCATTTTATACTTTGGATAAAAAACAAAAGAAAATTTTGTATGAATGGTTGAAAAGTCTAAAGTTTCCCTATCGATATGTTTCAAAATTGGCAAGGTATGTGGATATGAGGAAGTACAAATTATTTGGGATAAAAAGTCATGATTATCATGTGTTTATACAAAGGCTAATTCTAATTGCATTTAGGACTTGCTATCGAATAAAGCTTGGGAAGTTATAATATAATTAAGTTTATTTTTCAAAAGCTTAACATCATCTGAAATAAAGTTGGTTGAAATGGAAAAACCAAAAAGAGAAATTCCAGTAATCTTGCGCAAATTAAAATGAATTTTCCCTTCAAACTTATTTGATTATATGGAACATCTACCTGTGCATTTAGCACACAAGGCTAAACTTGCTGGTCCAATTCAATATTGATGGATATATCCATTTGAGAGGTAATTATAGTAAATATTTAAATTAGAGTTATAGCAGGTTTTAATCACAAATTTTTAATGTAGGTATTTGCATCATTTGAATAAAAATGTCAAAAATAAGGCTAGAGTTTGATATGTAATGCTTATTTAGTAAAGGAAGCAAGTACATTTTGTTCATATTATTTTGACCCACATGTGCACACAAGAGAAAGAAAGTTCCTCATAATGACTATAGGGGAGAAACCGGTGATGTTGATGGTAACTTATCCATTTTCACATATCTTCGATGAATAGATGGACGTTCAACAAAAAAAAATTAACGGAGGAAGAAATAGAGGTTGCTCATGGTTACATTTTATTGAACTTTCAAGAGGATAAACCTTTCATGCAATAAATTGAAGTTGATTTTCAAATTGATTTTTTTGGTTTTCTAAGCTAGTGTTGTCCACAACTAAAATACATAATAATGCTTTTAGATTATACGAGAAATGGTTACGCGAGCTTATGCTAGAAAAAACACAGGATCATATCAATAAAGAAGTTTAATGATATTTTCCTCGATAGTTCGAGAACTATGTAAGTTTTCATTTACAATTATTGACATAGTTGAATTATCATATCAAAACGTTCAAATGACATTATAATATTTAATAGGATTTTTTGTAAGCCTCAAAAAATCTAATAGAGAACAAGTTCATATGTAATCTTGCGAAAGGACCTTCACGAGCTGTTTAATCATAACCGGTGTATTTCGTTAATGGATACAAATTTCATATAAAATATCATGTTCATAGTATAACAACAGTAAATAGTGGGGTTTGCATACCAGGAAAATTGATGGATTACTATGGTAAAATTATTGAGATACTTGAAATTGAGTACCCTACATTACCAATAAAGTAGAGTGTAATATTTAAGTTTAACTGGTTTAATTCAACTCCTAATGTTGGTACAAAAGTGCACAGCTAATACAATTTAGTTGCGATGAACCATCGAAGAAGATTTAGACAATTTGAACTTTTCGTGGTGACGATACAAACGATTCAGGTGTATTATGTCCTTTTTTTCTAACTTACAACTAGATAAGTCAGATTGATTAGCCGTTTCTAAAGTAAAACCTATAAGTGTTTTTGAATTGTATGGAAAAGAAGAAAATAAGAGAACTGAACGTGAAATGTTTTAGAAAGATGTTTACGTAATAAATACATGTGTTACATATGACGAGAATGAACCTTTGAATGATCCAAATAATTGAAATTTTTACTGAAGAGGATGAGGAAGGCAATAGATCTGAAGATGAGCCTAAGTTTGATTCTAATTCTTCAAAAAAAGAAGAAGATGATAATGATTTTGATTTACAATTAAGTGATCATGATAACGATTAATTTGTATTTGTAATAAAATATTATATGAATAAATTTATTATTGCATCAACAATATATTGTTTTATATTCAATTTATATTGTTATATTATTGAAATATTTAATAAAATGTGAATTTAAGGTTAAAAATATGTCACCAACGAGAAAACAAGATATGCTACGATCAAGGTTAAAGTCACCATGATTTGAAGCCAATTACTTTCCGGGTGAAACATCTCATGTTGCAGCTACTACAGAATCAGGTGTTGTACCTCCAGCTACTACACATCCAGATGAGACATCACCTTCTGTACCTACCACTATACCATTCAGCAGCCCTATACCATCCACCACCCCTATACTAATAGAGATATCAGGGGTAAATATTGCAGATGAAGAAAGCAACCTCTAGCCTAGAGCTAAGGGAGTAGATGGAAGAACTTACACCATAATAGTCAACAATTTGTGAGTGAAAATACATGCATGATAACACCATAGGTTTATACTAAAGTTATAGGTTTCAATTTGAAAATGATCTAACATTGCGTATATATTAGGTTGATTCTGTCTAGAACATGCTCAAGAAATAAGACATCCAAGTTCAAGGAGAAGATTGATCTCAAAGGTTATATGTAAAAAAACGTTTCTCAGGCAACAAAAGATTTTTATTATCAGAAGTTTGAGGTACAAAAACTATAATCTTTTGTGTTTTTTATCTAATTATTTTTATACATTAATTAGATAAATATTGTAGGTTATAAGTACTTATAGTATGTTTTTTGTTTTTCAAAAAGAATTTTTTTTGGGATTACAAATTTGACGCGGTAATTTATAAAGTATGGGATAGTCGAGCTCGTACACGTTATAGAGACTTTCTGGTGCACTACACAAGAATGGTGTACAACCTCCATATATATATGAAGAAATATGGAGTCATTTGCAACAGTATTGGACATCACCCGAGGTAATGTCCATTTCAAAACTCAATTCTGTCAACAGACGTGAGGAACTAGGGGAGAGAGTCTTCCCGTATGCACTGGAGGATCTATTATCTACCAGCAGTGTGCAGAGAAACTTGTAAGTATCTGCACTTTTACATTTATATTCTGATTTTTTTACATTGATGTATTTCGATCTAATTTGATGTGTGAATTTTGGAATGAAAATCTAAGCATATTGTGGATAATGATAATGTTATAAATGTCTGGTGTCATATATGGTTGTGTTGTTGAGTTATTTTCTTTGTTCAATAAAGGTAAATATCATAAAAATAAAGGAAACTCTGCTGAAATTTTTTGAATCTGTAGTTCACTTATAATATTTCATTCTAATGCGAAAAAGTCTATGAGCAGGAAACCTATACCCTCTCAACTCTTTTTGCACAACCACACTAAAAAGCATGTTGGTGTGATCTTCATCAACACTCAATGTACACCCGATGTAGAGAACTTAATGTATGTTAATTTATGCTTTAAGATTAATTCTTAATAATTATCACTTATTAACATAAACTTATCTCCTGATATGATCAAATATAAGAAAGCATTCAATGACAGTCTCAACACTCTGAAACTGTTGATGAGAGTCAGGCAATTCTTGATGCAATAGGTGGTAGGAATTATCGTGGAAGGATCTTCGGCTTAGATTCATTTGCGAACACATGCTATTCGAAATCCTCTACATCCAGTATAGTTGCATATAGTATGTAGGCGGCATCTAATGAGAGAATCATTCAACTTGAGAGCACAATAAATATGTTGGCAAATTAGTTACAATAGTCGATGGAGTACATAGCCCAGTTCCGTAATGAGATGGATGAGTTGAAAGGGAGGGATAACACCTCTTCGCAACAGTCAAACCATCCGCCTTCACCAACTGCATAGTTTAATTGTTCTACTCTCAAGTCATTTTGTATGAATTACATATTTATTATTGTACATAATAATTTTTTATTATCAATTAAGATACTTTTTACTTTATATTATCATTCAACTTACTGTTTAGATAAATTAAATGTAGAAAAAAATCAATATATTATCACCAGATAACTGTAGAATTTAAATATCAATCATAAGATTACCAATCAAAATTAAATTTATAACTTAAATGTATGAAAACTATTAAAAAATAATATCGGTACATTTACCAACAAAATTATCATATCTATAGGTAAATTTAGTATTAAATTTACCGACGAAATAAGAAAATTCCCTCTGTAAACAATTTTTCGACGGAATTCATCGTTAAATTTTCCAGCGAAACTTCAACAACTTGACCGTTACTAAATTTACCGATGTACATAAAATATTCATCGCTAAATTTACCGACAAAGTACAACTTACCATCGCTTAATATTCCGAAGGATTTTTAATACTTTGTCTGTCGGTAAATATTACCAACATAATAGAAATATTCCATTTGAAAAGTTACCAAAAGACTTAAAAATAAATTACTGACATGATATTTCTATTTTGTCACTAAAGATTACCGACAGCTGTTTCTCCAACAACTCATGGTAATTTCCGTCGACAAATTCGATTGCTGACGAAAAACTTTCACATTCTGTCAGTAATTTCTATCACTAAATACCCATTTTCTTGTAGTGCCTTGGGCTGAGCAGAACTTGGGTTGCCCGAGCCTTAGCTTGAGCTTAACCTGAAGATCGATATGTTGTACTCAGGTCTAACCCAATTTTTATCTCTAAAAGCAATGTGTTAGATAATCACTAGATTAAAGGATCAATATGCATAACATGTATAATCACAAATAATATCACATATTTGAACCCTAAGTTGAATTGAAATTTGGAAGAAAAAAAAAGTTTTACTTTTTATAAAATTTATTTTTATATTAAATTTTCGGTTGCTTTTTTAATAATTATATGTTTAATGGATAGTATTAAACCCATTCAACAGTCTTTTAGTAATTATCACAACGTTGGAACTAAATCCAAATTAATTGTTTTTATACCAAAATATTTTTAATTAAAAAGCAAAAAAAATAGAAAGTGTATCATTATAGAACGCAAGAGAGTTACGTGCTGTATATTTTTGCTTTGTTCTAGGAAGTTATAATGGGATTCGATGTTATCGTTCACTGTAATTATCTTGTGTCGGCTGGTTGGTCAATAAAAACAGAAACTTTCTCTGTGGGGTTTATCTTTGAGGTTGCTTGGATCTCTTTGTCACCCTAAAAGTACAAACTTTTTCATCGTTTTCTTCATCTAAAATTCGATATAGCTTCATCTTAGATTTTCTTTCTCAGTGGATTTCATGAAACTGTTTGTTGTTTCTGAGAATAGGGGAATTTAATGTTTTTTTTTTGGTCAGAATGGCTCTTTGTTTAGTTTACTGATTGATTGAATTGCTTTGTTTTCTCTGAATTTAGATAGAAGGACTCGGCCCTCTAGTCATAATAATGGGATGTGAAAATGTGTTGATTGTCTGTAGTTGATGGATTACTGAAAAGGGATCTTCAATCTGTGTGCAAGATGTCGGCTATGGAAGAAAGTCGCGACTTTGTGCAATGGCTTGGAGTTGACATGTCTGTCAAGATTTTTCTGCATTTGGACGACCCATCTGATGCTGCTCGAGTTTGCTTGGTTTCCAAATCTTGGAACCATTTTGGTTTGTCTGCTTCTAAGAAATGGGAATTCCCTTTTGTTGAGCTTTGACTACCAACCGAATGGAATACTGAAGCTGATATGAGTTTATTGTTCTTCGCAGTAATGGAAAATTCAGTTGCTACGCAACTTTTCTTGAAGATTTTCCCTGAAGCAACAAGTATTACTCGTGCCATTGAAGTTGACAATTTGATCGAGCCAGTGGATGTTGAACTAGGTGATTGCAAAGAATGGGAGTCCCTCAAGAGGAATCATAGAGTCTATGCACTTCTGGCTCGGGGTTTAACCCGTGTGCAAACTGGTTGCATAGCAGAGGCTATTAGTGCATCCAGTACTGATCACTACCCAGAAGAGAGCATCCAAAATACTTTGTTGCCAAGTGATGGATTTATGCATGGAGCTTCATACTGGTCAAGCAAAGGGCAAAGCGACCAAATTGTTCCGGAAACGTTAGTTTATAGGCTAACTTCTAATCTGTGCCTCATTTCTGAAATCCGTGTTCAACCATTCCAAGGTTAACCCTAATTCCTTTTCTACTCGTGATGCATTTCGGCATGCCTTGGACGCTGAAATTTTATCTTCTTCTTGTACACTGACTGACAATTTTCGTGTCCATGGTCAGCATATTTTCAGTATGGCTTCCCTATGTATAGATCCAAGAGTGTCCGATTCAGATTTGGTTTCCCCAAGGTTCCACTGGAATTATCAGATCATTACATGGCCGATTCTAGAGTTGGACATGAATTAATTGATGACAAGATCTTCTGGATGTACACTTCACCAGAATATCCTATGGCTCAAGTAACTGCCTTGTGTCTCATCACGATATCCTTTTTGAGTTTTGGACATGCACTTCATTCTTATGTTCCTGTAGTTTCTGTTATCACTTGTGCAGGGTAACATTTGTTTCAGGGATAAATACTACCTTGTGCTATTTGATTCTGACCTAGAGTGCTATTTTCCAGAATCATTAACTGTTATTCACTTTGACAAAATGCAAACTCGAGCTTTCAATGTCTATGAATAACGAATGCAACGTTGGTTTATTGTTTAATGTATTTGTTGGCATATTTCATTCTTTACTTGCTGATTCTTGACAGGAGAACTGCTTGCAAGCATTTAAGTTACCTGAACCAGTTCTTTGCATTGGAGGATTTGTTAAAGTTGAACTACTGGGTAGAGTTCAGAGACAAGACATTGATGGATTATATTATATATGGTTGTCCTCTGTTTGCCTCTCTCTCACACACACACTGGCACTACATATTAATAGTTTGTATCTATTATTTTCTTTCCCCTTTCCTAGGTATACATATGCTATGATCTTTGTATCATATATGTCAAATTTGTTATGCTTTGACTGCATATTTTGGTTTCATATATGTCAATCTTGTTATGCTTTGACTGCATATTTTGGTTTCATATATTTCAAACTTGTTATGCTTCGGCTGCATATTTTGGTTTCGTTGTCTTAATCTGATTCATTGGATGCCTGGACACTACAGCGTTTCTCAAGTTCAAGTTTTGGGACGGCCGCTCACACAGCCGTTTGACGTCGAGATACTATATCCTTCTGGAAAGTGCATGCTCAAGTACCACCCACAGAAAGAAAGTTGCTCATTTCCTGGATCACAAAATGTCCACAGCCGTGTGATTTCTCGTTGGTACAGAATAACAAGAAGATTGATGGAACGGGGCGTAAGGGGTTGGTAGAATAGGATCATTGGTATGGTAATCGGAGCCGGAGATGATGAATCAAATGATGAGGTTTTGTGAGAAGTTCACATGTCAAATTACATATGTAGAGATAGAATCTTTAGTAAATGATGTCATAGAGATGAAGCTACTACTCCTAGCTCTACACTCTCTTTGCTTTAAAATCCTTCAGCCATAGCTAAAATCACCGTAAAAAGCATTTGAGAGACATTAAGAATGTGAATTTAACCTCCTTAAATTTTGCATATCAGTAAAATTAGATTTATACTGAGCGTTGTTGATGAAGAATTCAATCAAAAGGCCAAAGAAAGCAGATTATAGACTTCTTTTTTGTTAAGTATTTTATTAGGCAGAGACTACTTTCGTCAGCTGTGTAGAGTTATGTTGATGTTTGGGAGAACCTCTTGAACTTGCATTTAGAAATTTCATTTAGATATTCTAAATTAAATTTCAATCATGTTGTATACCTATTATATGAAATTGAAATTTTGATTATCACGATCCAATTCTAAGAACCAAGGGAAAGTTTCACACAAAATGGTAACTGAACATTTTACAATTGAAACACATAATAAGAAGTCAGCATTTGCCACATTATAGTAACAAAAAAGTCCCCTGTATATTTGAATATATTATTATTCCAATTCCAAGAAGCAACTGAATTTAAAGCAAAAATCATTTAGATATCATATCAGCTGTTCAGTTGAGCAGTAGATTACATTTGCAAGACTTCATAAGAGAAGAAGCTGAAAGAGAGGAAAAAGAAAGAAGGGGGTAGGCGAAAACACAAAGCTAGTTACCTACTGTAAGTTAAGTCCATGTCAAACAAATTCCATAATATGGAAATATATAAAAAGAACAAAAAGAAGAGAAAAGAGTAACGTAGCTATTTCATTTCCTGTACATAAAAATATTGCCAGCAATAAGGTTGACAGGAGCTACCAGCTGGTCCAAGCCAGAATGGTCACGCCTTCCAACCATAATCCATACTATCGTCAAGGTCACCATTAAAAAATCCAGGTTCAGTAAACTCGTGGGCAATATCCTGAACTAACTCATCCGGTATATGGAGATTCTGTGGTAAATCAGGCACTTTTTGATTAAAACTACTGTTCCCTCCGGCTGCGGATGAATCACTATTTGCTGCAGCTTTAAAACTGTTGCTTCGGCTACGCGCAGGTCCTGAAATACCTCCTGACACAGTGGAAGAAGCTACAGGTGCTGCAGAAGTGTTGCTTCCATAGCCCATTCCACCCCTTGGAGCAGTCACGTGACCATTCTGCCCACCAAGTGAATGTTGCTGCATCCCTCCCCCGCTGGTGTTAGACATCTCTTGGAGCAGTTGCTGGATCATCTGCTGCTGCTGCTGCTGTTGCAAGGATGGGGTGCCTTGAGGGGTTGGTGTATAATTCTGTTGTTGAAGTAAGTTGTTGCTGCTTAATAAGTGCTGCTGTAACTGTTGTGGTTGTTGCGGTGGTAGATTCGCACCTGAGAAACCACTTATGGGTGAGTTCTGCACGGATCTTGGTATGAAAGCAGCTGACCCTTGGAAGTTTGAAGACAGATTTTGGTTAGAATTGTTAAACGATGATGCATTCTCCTGTTGAAGTAAGCCAGAGTTTGAATTCATTGAGTTCTGACTCATCAGCAGATTCTGGTAGTTAGTCAGGGCCAAAGCGGCCTGGGTTGAACCACTTAATGCTCCCCGATTAACCATACGATGGTTGTTGCTCACGCAGTTGTTAATTCCAGAATGCAAAGCCATAAGCTTATTGAGGGTGTTTTGATCTGCTGGCAGACCCTAAACATTTGCTAGTTGCTCCATGTCCTGCATCCTTTCCACTTGGAGTTTAGTTGCAGTGGCAAGTCGAGCATAGTTTTTCAAACCCTCTGCACCAATCATTTTAGAGTGAAAATTTGCAAAAACTTTTTAGATGACATCACATTTCATAAATTTGTGAGCAGCAGAAAACAATTTTAATATGAATTCATTGACCAAATTTTCCTAAAACAACTCATTGCAAGTGCATTTGAAATCAATCTCATCCAAGTTACTAAAGACACTAAAAACAAAATATGTAGCCGATAGAAGTAGCAACTCAAAGTTCATTATCATGCAGCCATAGAGCAATTACCAATTGGCCCAACTTTGCGATCTCGACAGTAATCAATCAAATCCTTCATACTATTCACAACCTCAGAGATCTGTGAAAATTTGGAGTCAAAAGCATTACAAGACTACACATCAACTAAAAGTGAAAATAAAATCGAGAACAAAAAAAAACCTTAAATCTGACCTGCAAGCATCTGACGTATCTCTTTAAAAAGCCCGAATCATTTAATGATTGTAACTCCAAACTCTTAGAAAGCTGGCGACCAGCAGTTAAAGCCGTTCAAAAAATTGACATTGTGTTAGAAATAATAGTTAGTAAAGTTTTATTGGTAGCATCCAAGTCCTGTGCAAACCAAAAACTAAAGTCAACTCTATTAATCTAAAATCATTGTATAGGCAGATATTATAACAGTAACAGACAGTCACTGAACTAAGTATTAGAGAAGCTAAAATCTCTTGAAGCAGTCCCATAAAAAGCAAACATGGTTGTGACATTATACTAAAAGCTACAGGTTACAAAGTTCCAACTGCTGGAAAGAGAGTATGCTTCAAATCTTCTTATGTATACCCACATAATTCAAGGCAATTGTCTTCAAATACTCTTCTTAAGGATAGTACCCATCCCTACCCAACTTGAGCACTCATAATTCACTTCAATACTTTTCACCAGTCAAGATTTTATATAAGCTTAAGAATATGCAACAATATAAATTTCCAAGTTGATATTAATTACAAGCGAAGAACTAGTCACCGGCTTCTGTCATGTCAAATCTTTACATTCTTATAAAAAAAACTACAACCAGACCATCTAGCTCCAGGCACAACAAATTCAACAGCATCTCACAGAAAGAGGAATGAGAATGACCGTTTAATTTCTTACATATTACTGTTTGTTTGCAAATCCTGTTGAGAAACCCCATCGGTCCCAGTTTCAGCAATCATGCTTTGACATTTTTGGGCAACTTGAACGAATTGATTTACCTGCAAAGGGATCTCAAAATATTAGCTTTTTGTGGAAGAAAATTGGCAACACTAATGATTTATAAGACCCTTGTTAAGTAAACGGCTTTAAAGAGTAATAGAAAATTTTGGAGGTTTTATCCACAACATCTAAACATATTTGAATTTAGGCATAGAGTCACTTGACATTTAAACGGTGGGCTAGATAGCAAACTTTTGATAATAGTAAAGGTCAAATTATTCAGGATCTAATATTGAAGGAATATCCAAGTAATAAATCCGTTTAATAGTTTGATCCATAAAGAATTGTCAATTAATCAAGATTACCAGCTGTCAATCTTTGTTCTCACAAGCATACAAACCTTTGTACCGTTTTAACATCCTAAATGATGTTTCAATACAAATGTAACTTACCATAAAAACCCCTAATTGATCAACATGGGTGGTCGCTAACACATCCATGTTAGGAGACAGAGACAATGATGTGATAGCCACATCCACATGTATTGCATCCGATTGTCTAGCTAAGATAATATCCCAGATTCTGAGAGTCCCATCCATACTAGATGACAAAAGCCATTTACCATCCTCACTAAAACAAAGATCAGTAATGCGATCTGTATGACCTTCAAATTTACGGACCATTCTCAATGCCACAACATCAAACACACGAATAACTAAGTCATTCGCCACAGTAGCCAAAAGACCTGAGTTTGTGGAAAACCAGCTAGAAGATATTATGATTCAAGGAACAGTACAATGTGTATGCATGTGTGACAGTGTTTAGGTGTGTGGATTTTTATTATGAGAAAAAGAGAGAGGAACAAATAAGGAGAAGAAGAAGATGATGAAGGAGGAGGACAAGAAGAATGGTTACCATTTGGATGGTGATAAACAATCTTCACCAGAGAGTAGCCAACTTCCCATCTGGATTTTGGCTCGCTTCCTTTGAAATCCCATACCTGCATTATATCCATTTCAAAATAATGTTACTTCAAGAAAACTTTGTAGATATAGGTAGTGTGTTCATTAAGGTGTCGTAAAACATCATGATACTAAAGCATGTCTATAGAAAAAAATATAAGAGCCAAACTAGTAGAACTAAACTTTAGCATCGCCATATGAGTTAAAATATCAAGCAATGTACAATTGTTAATAAAATAGTGCACATCACCAGTTGGAGTCATCGCTCAACAAAAGGTGAACTTCTTAATAGAATTCTCTGTTTTATAATTATATCCATTCTTCAAAGTTTCCTAGAGCTTTTATTAGTTTTACTATGCATAGATTTATGTCATAACTGATGTCAAGAAAAGTTGTGAAAATCATCACTTTTTGTAGGTGATGCTTGCCTTGTACAGTAGACCCACTATTCTAACTTAATCAAAGGACACTTGTTGTGGAAATTTTGTGCATATTATGACAAGCGTATGTAATTCTAAATTCTCTCTATCTATTTTAGGTTCTATGCAAATGAGACACATTCTTTCTACTGGTCAGGATATTTTTTCAGTTCATAATAAATAGTTAATGTTTTTAACTATTTAATCAATTAATTTTTATTTACCCTTCATATTAATTATTATTACCTTATATTATTTTAACCTTTAATTAATAACAAACTTAATGGAATGATTCATGATCTCATTTAACTTCATTCAGACAAAGTTTTATGAAAATTATATCATTCCTTAACATTTG
>JANSVB020000141.1:784906-803260 GCA_025504935.2 Erythroxylum haughtii | reverse complement strand
TAGTTAGTTAAAATATAATTAATTAATTACAATATAAGTAATTAAAATATAATTATTCATTAATTAAAATTTTTTAATTAAAATATTATTAATTAGTTACAATATAATTAATTAAAATATAATTCATTTATTAATTAATAATATATTGTAATTAATTAATTACAATATAGCTATTTAAAATATAATTAATTAATTGATTAATTAATTATAATTAAATTTTATTTCTTAGTATTTTTATAAACCAACCACTATAAATGATAATGGTAATGATTCCTTCCTCTTAACCAACCATCATAATTATAATGATAATATCCATTCTCATTCCTTACTATATTCATTTTCATTCTTATTACCATTCTTCTGTGCGAACCAACCGCACTTAATCCTTTCAGGAGGCAACCCAACTCTTAGAAGAAAAAACAAACGGATTCGGACTTTATACTATTTGAAACAAGTATCATTAAAAAATTGGGACATAATACAACATAATTTGCATTAGATGCATTTATAAATCCAAGGCACAATACAAATTTATTAACATCTTTTCATTATTATAAAAATGTATTTATAAAATAAAGATATTTTAAAATAGAATTACTTTTACTAAGATTTGACATGTGACATAATAGAAAAAAATAGCTCTTACTTTCTTCTTATTTAAAATAACTTTTTGAAAATTTAAGAAAAATATAAATAATTTTTATAAATACATTATAAAGTTCGAGATATAACATAAATATATCTACATCTTTCATCATTGAATTAAATATGCTAAAAATTGTCATCATCATCACACCCAACTCCCGCAATAAATTGAAGTCTTGAGAGTTCTGATAGTACGCATCCTTAATTAAGAGTAGGTTTACTAGATACTATCCAACACTTCTAATAAAAGTTTGTAAAGAGAATAATAATCTTAGTGAAGGTAAAATTGATCTATTTTTTAGGTTAAAAGGGGAATATTTAAACCTATAGAGGAGTTTGATGTGAATGGGAGCCTAAGAAGAAGCCTAGAGGTTAAGATAGTGAGGATAAAAGTTTGTTTAGTGTAATGATAGAAATAGTCTCTATTAAAGGTAGAAATGATTCAAATGAAAATGAATCTATATCGACGCTTGATGAATTTAGTAGTGATGGAGTTTCGTATATTATTAAGGTGATGTTCTTATCATTAAGGTATTGTTAAGTCTTTAGATTAAAGAGAAACACTCATTAGAAGGTGTAATATGTTCATCGGTAGAGCAAGTTATACTAAAGTAGCTACGCTACCTCTGTAGAAAAGTTGTGTTTGGCTATTGTAAAGCATCCAAAGCCATACAAGTTTTAATGGCTTCACGAATGTGGGAAACACCTTTTTATATTGGAAAGTGTAAAGATGGGTCTTATATAATGTAATATCTTTGCAAACTAGTCATATATGTATAGGGAATCTGTTTGATGAATGATAATCACTATATTTAAATGGGTAGACTTTATTAAACTAAAAGAAACTTATGAAGTATCAAAATATCTTATGTGTTATCATGGTTTTAAAGAAAGTGTTTTTCTTTCTAAAGTTAAAGTTTCAATGATAAATCCTCCTAAAGAGTGGGATAGAACGTAAAGTACAACTAGCTAAGTTAGGAGATCCATTACATGTAAGGTTGGATCAATTACAAGAAGTGGTGTTAGAGTAAGCTCAGAGGTAAAACACTCATCTTTAGCTGAACACTAGCTCACATATAAGCATGTCCTAGACTCCCAACTTTCCTTACTGGATGAATAATTTAAAGTTTCATAAAAAAAAATAAGATCTTCAATATGGGTGTGACTTAGATCATGTGTACCTTTACAAAGTTATAAAAGGTTCCACAACCTTAAGTATGTATGTATCCTAATTATGTTCAAGTTAACAATTTTACAAAGAGATCCATTGTATTAGATATGAGCTTATATTAGATCGTGCTAATTAAAGTTATAAGATAGTAACCAATATGGCCTGCCCTATAGTCGTATTCAAAGGTGCTCAAAACCCTAATTTTAAATTAGTACTTAAGGGATGTTTCTTTTCAGTTTTAGAAAATTCGAGATATCTTTATTTATTGAGAGACATCGGAACTCTTTTCCTTGTTCTTTATTGAACTTTAAACTTATCAAAAAGTTCATTTTTTTGGGACTTTTAAATACTTATTGGTTTTAATTCTTTATCACTAACATGTCCGTTCTCTTTACACATTTGTTTTAGATTTCTTAGGTTTGAATTCAACTTGTTTGTGGGTTATCTAGGTTATATTCATAAGTGAGTTCACATTGTGCATGGTGTAACCAATGCTATAAAATGCAAATCCTTCCCATCTATATTGATTGACATAGTATAATCATGGTTCCAAAACTCACTCCCTACTTTTATGGCTCCCTAATTTTATAGTCACCTTCCAACCATTAGCTATGAGATTCAGATCACGCTTTAATAGTAATAAATAAAAACTTCAACACTTTTCCTATTTGAGATCAATAAACCAAAGTGATGAAAAAAGTTTACGTAATAGACGTTGACTTAGTCTTGATGCTCAGATGGTAATAACAGCCTTTGTGAATAGATTCAACTCTTGCCAAACTTTATGGAACTTAATGTAAAAAAGTGAACTCTTACCCTTTAAGGAAGTATAGATAAGGGCACATAAATACAAAGACCTAGAAGATATCAAATACAATGTGCAAAGCCCTACTATTAAGCATAATGAAAATAAGCATATGAGTGTGTTATCAATTAATAAAATTAAGAAAAAAGTAGAAGAAAGAAAGAATGAATGAAAGAGGAAAATAAAGAGAGGACCAAGGAAGTTTTCCTCGGATTTAATACATCTTTTAATAGGGTGGTCGACTACATCATGAATAATGACCTACTTAAAAAACTAAAATGAATGGTCGCCAACATTGCTAAGAGAAATAAGAACCTATACCATCACTTCCACTGAGATATTGGACACGATAAAGAGGATTGCAAGAATCCTGAAAGGGTAGATAACAACTTGAAAAGACAAAGAATTTGAGACATTTCCTAAAGGAAGATGATAGGGATGACAAGTTTAAAGAGGAAAGAAGGAGCCCTCTATATAGGTAAATATAAAAGGAATCTAATAAGGAAACACAACCTAATTAAAGGGTAATCTACATGATTATTGGAGGTGATTGAAGGAAAATTTTAAATTATAATAAAAGAAAACACTACGAGGAAAGAATCATAATGAATAATATATATGATCATAATAGACCTAATGAAAGAATGAAGGCATATGAGATCATCTTTTAAGATGTAGCTAACATTTCTTTAATCCACCCACGCAAAAATGTCATGGTTGTTCATTTATTAAGTGCTAAATTTATGGCCAACGGATGTCAATAAATATAGAAAGCATCACTGGCTCCTTGTTCGATGACACCTTCGAGGTATAAGGGGCTTACGTTTGACCCCTTTTCAGCCCATACGCAATTTGAATCATGTTTAATAAATAACTAAAAGAATATCATTTTGGTAAACCAAATCAAATTGGGCTAGGGAGACTCAAAAAGAATTTTTACTCATTGAACAAAATAACTTCTTTTGTTAACTAAGTCAAGCCAATTTAGGCTGAGCTCGGGTGGCCTAAAACATTTATTTTACCTATTGAACAAGTAATGCCATTTTGGTTAATTGAATTAAGTTAGGCTCTGGCAACCTAAAACATTTATTCCACTCATTGAATAAAACATCATTATTTTCGTCAATTAAGTCAAGCCTAAGCCTGATTAAAAGTTCAAATTTTTATTTTTTAAGCTCAATTCTAGTTTGAATTCAAGTCAATACGAGTTCTACTTATCAATTTTGGATCAAGTCTGGTCTACTTTGCTTTCCCTAATCACCTCACCTTGCTTGGTTTAGGGGCTGACCAAATATACATGAAGGAAAAGATATCTTTATCTATGACGTTAAGAACTGGGTTAAGGCAAGTAACAATCATGACAAATTTCAACGTAAATGACCCTCTACGTATAATATCATGATTGATAGGTCATTACTTTATGCTGCATGAGCTACAATATTGCCTTTTCAGCTAATAATGAAGTCCTCAATCGTAAATAGAAAAGGCAAGGAGTAGCATTCATTCATATGATAAGGTGGAATATTAACAAAAAATCGACTTAATGCCTATTTGAACAGAATTTTAGAAGTTAAATAAGCACTTTTTTTTACCACAAAAGTCATTTTTAAGAAAAATAAGTATTTAACTGTAAAATGAAAAAACATTGCTTTAATAAATATGACTTTTTTGACAGTCAAAATATAGCTTTTTAAGAAGCTCAAATTTGGAGCTTCTAAAAAAAAACTTTTTCAAATAGATTTTTCAAATCAATTAATCAGCCTATTTTTTAGTCTCTTTGGCTTTTATATTTTATACATAATTTTCACAATACCCACAAACTCATCTTCACGTTTATTTTGGGAGTTATATAATATTGTTTGACTTTTTAATATGTTTTAATATTAATTTTTGATATTAATTTTACTTATGTTATAATCCATATAAAAGATTTGGTTAGATATATTTTCATTTATGTTTCATATGGTTTAAAATTATATAATAATTAATATATTGTGATTTGCATATTGTTTAATATACTTTAAATAATATTTATATGCATAAATAATTTTTATTAAAAAATAAAATATAATAAAAAATACTTTTTTATGTTGCAAACAACCTACTACGAATCTCTTTCAAAAAAAACTGTTTTTTAATTAACTTTCAAATAATTAATTGGCTTCTTAAAAAAAAATTTCTAAAAATAACTTTACTGACAAAAGCTCTGCTAATATAAACTTGTTCAAAGAGATACCTATGAGTATTAACTCTAATCTTGAAGCAACCCGTAAAGTTTTTTTTGTGACTATAAAATTATAGGTTTAACTTACAAAAACATCTCTTATTAATATTGCGTATATCATGACCATCTTCCTTTGTACACTAATTATATTAACTCTAACCGAAGGACAATGAATAGGACGATTAGGTGCAATAAAATTGATATAATTTGGTCCACGCACGCAAAGAACAAACACAAAACTAAGGCTTCCATACTTTTGACCATTTCACGGCTGCCGTCCGATTACTTTACTTTCCTTCCACACCTAGCAACCTCTACTATAATGTGGGTAATTATTATTTTTATATTTTATTATTAAATTATTTATAGTTAATTAATTAAAAGGAAAACACGAAGACAATAACTTTTTTTTTCTTTTTATTACATAATTTATAGATGTCATATTGTAATAAAATTTTTGAAAATATATAATAATTTAAAATTAGATAACAAATTCAGCTTAAATATTTTGTTTAAATTAATTTTTACAAAATTCTTGCGAATTTTAAGGCTATAACACAAGATCCTTCACCTTTTCTAAACATATTTTCAATTAGACCAGGGACTAAAGACTAATCACATATATAATTATAAATTAAGTCAAGTTTAGGACTATTTTAAGTCCAACTTGGAAAAACAATTATTAAATTAAACAAGAATTTTTTATTTCTTTTCAAAGTTCTAGAACTAGAAAAAAAATTCAATTTATCAAAAGAAGAAAAAGGGTCAAAGAGTATATTATAGTATATTTATATAAATATAAATCTATAAATTAAAGTACAATAGAAAGACTCCAAGACTCTACCTTTGTCATATATTTCATACATCACACTAGATAGATATTATATTCATAAAATACGATTCATTTTCAAGATGCCTTTATCCCTTTTTACTGTCGTGATAGATTGGTGAAACTAAGAAAAAATTAAAAAAATAGTATTGAAATATTTTTTTATTGACTAATTAGAAGAAACTCCTAAGAGAATCGGACTGCACTAGTACATATGAAAATTCTTAATTGGCTAGTTGTAAGTAGCCCCACCTACGCCCAATCATTTTGGATAACATTTGCATCCTCTGTGTTTGAAAGTGCATTGACACAAATACAACGGTCAGAAGAGGTAATATAAAAGCGTGTAAATTATAAAAATGAGCCAAAGTGAATTGTCCTACATTAGCACTTTAACACAATAATTTTACCAAAGGTGATCTTATTATAGGAATCGCTTTTGGCATGTCTGTTATAATTTTTAACAGTCATTTTTTATTTCTATTCGAGAGAATCCTTAGAAAAAACTTTTTGTTTCTACCTAGTTAAAACAAGATGTCGATGACTATAGTAAGCCAACGTCATCCTTTAATACTTAAATACTTATTTTGCTTCAATTTCAACTATACAAAGCAAACAAAAAATGAAAGGTTTAGTTATTCAATTTTATTTATTTTTGCTCGAACATGACAATAAATCGTAAATATGATCCAAGTAATAAATGCACAAGTTTCTTTTGGGTTCAATGTCTTTTTTAACTTATTATTTATCGTTAATAATATAAATTTTAAATGTAGTATGCCCGGATTGAATTAACCTTGGAGTTGATTACCTCATTCAAGAATTATTTTTGATCCAACATGTAGGAATCAATAAAAAGGCAAATCCCTTGTGATACACCAGACCTGACTCGATTATTAATAGAGAGAATAGATTTGTCATTTCTTAAAATCTCTCTTATGATTTAAAATCATGATGTAACGTGTACCCGCACCCGTTCTAATCATGAAATAGATGAAATAAATAAAAAAATAACTTTCCGACAGTCTGCTCAGGATTTCAAACTCAACAGTGGCAACTAAACATTAAGATTGCGTTCGTTGTGGAACTTAACCCAATACTTTACGACACGAGCTGACGACAACCATACATCACCTGTGTCAACGTTCCCGAAGGCACCCTTGTCTTTCAAGAGGATTTGCGGCATGTCAAACCCTGGTAAGATTCTTCGCTTTGCATCGAATTAAATCACATGCTCCATTGCTTGTACGCCCCCATCAATTCTTTTTCTTCTATAATTAACCAAAAGAAACTAATTACGTAAGTTTCAAACTTGAATTTTGATTTGGTTAATAATCAGTATTATCTTTTCTCCTACATTTAGAAGAATAAAACAAACTTAGGCAATATATTATTGTTAAAAAGTGTTAGTGGCTTCGCTTATATCCCACATCATCTTTCTTTCAAGATGAAGGGCGTTGTCCCGCGAAACGTAAGATTTAGAAGACCTATTTTCACACTACTACGAGATTTAACCCTACAGGCGATGCACAGGGATCGTTCTCTCAATAAGATAGAAAGAAAGGAAAAGAACCTAGACGACTTTTGAAAGCATCCTTAGTTTGTTGTTCACAGTAGCAGCTTGCCAAGTGAGAAATTGTCAACCTTATTGTGAATTTTTAATTTAGAATCTAATTTTATTCAAATTTAATTTAATTCGTTAACTTTGAATAAAATTAATTGAAATCTGATTAATTTATCATGATTAATCATATTAAAACATGCCAAGTTTGGGTCGTTTAAGCTTGAATTCTCAAATCTAACTGTGAGAATTCAAGCTTAAATTAGTTTAAGTCAACTCGAATCAGACTTAAACTAATTTATCATTTATCATTCATAATCACACCAAGAAGATAATACAATTCAGTCTAAGCTCGCGATTAATATTGGGCATATGATATATTCATTATCGAATTGGGCTTGGCCTGATTGTCAATAACTTTGGCGTCCAAATTAGTTTGGGCTACACATGTAACAAGATAGTACACACAAAGTGTGGATTCATTGCCACTGACGCCGAAGTTTCAAAAGTGGGTGTTTAGTTTCTGAGCTCCCAAACAAGTGGAAGAAAATGAAAAGTCTTGCAGTTAGTTCAATAATTCCGTTGAAGTTCGGTACTCATGTTGGCGCCAAGCTCACCAGAAAACCAGGAATGGTGTTGTGTGTACGCAGTGACGACTCTAGAGCCACTCAAGACCGGCAACAACAGCTAAACCTCTCAGTTCTTCGCTTTACATTTGGTATACTATAAAAAGGCCTCTCCTTTTTTGTCCGTATGAAGCTAAACGTGTTCTGAGTCCATGGTGTTTGGTGGGGTTTGAAGGGATTCCAGGTTTTGACGAGTCATACTTGCCGAGATGGATTGGGTATGGGTTCGGGTCGCTTCTTCTGTTAAATCACTTCGTGGGTTCTTATCCTGAGATCACACCTGCACAACTGGTTAGTGGGGTTTTATCGTGTTTTTCTTACATCAAACTGTGTGGTCTCTTGGATTGTATTTATGTTGTTTGATGTTTTGACGAGTGTACTTTGGAGTGTGGAGCAGAGAACTGAAGCTTTGGGTCTTTCTTTGGCTGCATTTTCAGTCGCACTTCCTTACTTGGGGAGGTTTCTGAAGGTTGTTACTCTTTGTCCTGGATAATCTATGTCAAAATGAAGTACTTGACACTAATCATAACCTCATGGCGTTTCTCTATTCTACAGGGTGCTACTACAGTGGATAAGGTAACCATTCCTCCAGGTGCTGAACAAATTTTTGTGATGTCGCAGAATATAACTGATACTCAGAAGGAGGACTTGGCTTGGGCAACTTATGTTTTGCTGAGAAACACAAACACCATAGCTGCGGTTTGTTTCTGTGCTATCATGTTCTGATGAATTGAACTTGTGAGCTACATTTATGGAGTTGTTGTGGTTGTGTTCATTGTTTGGATTTTGCAGCTGATATGTGTTGACGGGGAACTTTGTGTCCGTGGATACTGGAACACTCCTGATAATTATTCAAAAGCTGAATTACTTGATTGGTTCAAGAGACAGATTGAGATCATTGGTTTATCAGACCTGAAGGACCCTTTATATTTTCCGAAGACTGCCGGTAAGATTGCACTGCTTTTGCATTATGCCATTCAATTTCGATCTATTTGACTCTTGCACCATATTTCTGGTTTAGACTTGGCATTTTCATCTTTCTGCAAAACGTAGACCTGCCTGTAATTATATTTGTTTTATAATATGTGAATCGATACGGTTTTTATATGCTAAAGCACCAATTTTGATTTGTATTCAACTTTTAGAAAGGATGTTTATGACTTTAGTAGTCTGATCAATGTATCAGAATTCCAAAGTTGGGAGATGCTGCCCCAGGGGACTTGTACGCTGTTGGTGGAGCCTCTGCTTCAAGACAGTGATGAAACAGCTAATGAGAATGAAGAGAATAAAGGGTTTCTGTTGTTGGCTTCAAGCGTCGAATTTGCTTATAGCGACAAGGATAGAGCTTGGATAAGAGCTGTTGCCAACAAATTTGTAAGCAGATCATAGGTTCACAACTGCAATGAAATTTTGTCTTAGGCTTACTGATATATATTTAAGGTATGCTGAATGGTTTCTGCAAAATTCACATTTTTCTCCAAAAATATGAAGACTTTGGTTGGAGCTCTTATGGGATTATAATCGCCAAGGATTGAGTTTTCCTTCGACAGGTAGGAATTTGTCCTGAACCAATTAGCTTTGCGTGATTGCAGTCTTATGAGGCAAATAAGTTTGCTTATTCTTTCTGACTTTCACTTAGGCAGTTCCTCCCTTGGTTTTATCACCAGGAGTTTCTCAATGAACTTTGTTGTTATGGGGAATTCAATAAAACTTTTTAATTCCCAAATCAACTTCACGATTAAGATCCTAGTTTCTACAAAGGTGAAAGTCATACTGCTTACTCCTGACAGGAGAATTGATCTATTAAAGAATGTTATGATATCTTTTGAAGGGTTGGGAGTGCATATGGTAAGAGGAATATCATTACTCGTTAGTTAGGAATGAGGTAAGGGTAGTCCCAAACATTGTGCACATTCCTGGTCCTGGTAACCATTGAAGAATTTATCTTAACCTGTGTTTATATAAATCGTTTCAAACTGGTCAAGGGGAAAACAGTCTTGGAATATGTGGCTTGTAGAAGTTGTGGCAGCTTTATCCTTTGGGAAGATCTGAACTTGTTCTTTATACTTGGCAGTCAAATGTAGATCAGACACAGAACTTGTTAAATTTGCGGATATCCCTACTTCAACGAAACTACCTAAGAAAGATCTCACATATCCTCTGCAGGTTTTATGTCTCAAAATGAATTCCTTGATTCTTAGTTTTTTTCACAGGCTAATTGAGTTACACTTTGGGTGAATGAAAGTGATGAATTGCTTGGCGGTGTGTAATAGCCTAACAAAATCTCAGTTTCTATTACCTCATCTATTCCTTGGGTTTCCTTTGTCAGACGATTTTATACAGGATAGCACTGATTCCCTTAGTCCGCAAGCTGCAAAAGCATTCTTAGTTTCGGTCTGCAGGAAGTTGATGGCTTCCTACAAAAATTTCTCCAATCCATACACTAGATTCTGCAATGATATCAACCAGAAAATGAAAGTTTTACTTGAGCTAGGAGAATGGAGCCGAAAGCTGGCAGAAAATTTTACAATTGCCAGATGATTACCTTTAGGCGGATAACTTTTCTTATGGCCAAAAGGAGGCCAGGCATGAGGCACTGTACATCTGTGATATCATGTTTTATGGAGTAAACCTGCGATTGACCATACAAGGTTAAAATTAACCATTACTCTTGGTATTTGGAAATGACAAAGAAAGAATCACACCTCTCCTGGACCAGAGAAGTAAACAGTTGTGCTGGATGGAAGGCCTGGTAGAACCATACTGTGCACTCTAACCCCATCTTCTCCTAGAACTTGCCCTCGAGCCTTGTAAGATACAAAAATATATCTTTTATTTTTCATTCCTACGATAAAATGCAGTTTTGATCCTTTATTTTCGTTAAGCATCCGAGAGGGATAGAATCTTTGTCCTTCCTTTAGTAAACGAATATGAATGTGATCTTAAACATTTTTGCATTGATGTAGCTCAAATATTGGGCCATACATCTGATATGTAGAATTGCTTACCAAAACATCTGTTGATAGATCTTCTTTATTGTACATCTGTCCCAAATTGGAGAGGTTCCTTGAAATTTGAGCAGCATCCATTGATGGAAGATCCTGCAAAAATATTACATTTCACTTATTTAAATGCCTCAGGCACAATGTTTGTTTCTCTGACTTTTTTGGGAATTGAAAAAACGAAGAAGAAGAAAACTGTATCTAACTTGTGCATTGGCCCTTGATTCCAGGATTTCTACATTGTTGTAATGGAAAGAAGCTGAAATGGCAGCTTGCTGGAGGAGTATCGATCCTATAGATAGAGTTGGTGCAACGAGGCAACCCTATCATTGATGCATGTAATGTGAAACTTCAGGAGGCGGAAGTTTGGTCAAAAATCACATGCCACACACTCAACTCAGTGATTCAGCAAATAAGAAACAACATCTCACCCTGTGCTCACCATGCTGGCCTTCTCACACAATGCAGATAAAGCCCCGACTGTGTCTAACTTAATCCGGGGCACATAAACCACGCTTTTCATACCAAAAGCTGTTGCCTGATGACAAAAGGCAGAGTAGCTATGAATGCATATCTTTTCCAGAAATTGAAAGATTATCAGTTGTAAAAACAAGAACTCTGCTTTGTACATGGACAATGAACCTGTTTCACATTGTCATAAACTGTGGAAGGGTCGGTGAAATCAATGACTACTCCTGTTTCTTTAGCCTGTGAGGCCAGAAAATGGGTTCGTTTCATTTTCCTTTTCATTGTCAATGTCTGAGAAAGAGCTTGGATTTCAGTGTATCACCTGAGATATTGATCCTAGTACCATGGCCAGATCATTCATTATGGGTATTTCCAGTGGCTCTTCCATGTCGCAGACCTACTTCAGACATGGAAATCGAATAGATATCAACTAAGTACATTATTTACCAGAAACAGAAACACTTGTTCATATGTACAGTACGAAGATAAGAAAACCTGCCCAATATCTTCTCCAACAAAATGGGAATCAACAGCACCTGCCACCTCCATTCCTCGAGCTTTGGTCACCGCAACAACAGCTGCTCTTCCTATTTCCTTCGCAGCTCCATTTACGACCACCTTTTACAAAATGAGAAGCACGCAAAGAATTTGATATGCCTTTTAAGTAGTCCAAGACTTAACTGTCAGTAACCCAAGTCTTGAAGAAACGTCACCTTAATATTTGTCTGAGAAGGTTGAGCTGAGCAAGAAACAAAAGGCTTGCCTTTGACATTTTCAGAAGTTCTATGAACACAAAGTGGGAAATGGCGGCTTGTAGCTGCCATGATGGTTGAAGGATTTAGTGTTTTGCCTCAGCAGAAAAGTGGCTATACCCCATGTTGAAGAGAGGTCCATTGTCCTTGCTCCAAAGGATAAGGTTGTTGCAAGAACTGATGGGGCTTGTTTGGAGAGAATCATATGACAGTGACTCTTGCAATGCCAGCATGTGCTGTGACAGATAATATGGGCAAGGAAGCCAACAACACCAACATGGAGTTTGTTGCTCCTTCATTGCCTAATAATTTTTGTATCATTGCCACTTGCATAACAAAGACACAGATATTGTAATTATGAATGACAATCAACCGGTCCGACCTCAATCTTTGCCTAAAACTCTATCGAGTTCAAATAAGTTTTAGAAATCATAAATGTAATCAAAATTTAAATCAAATTTAAGATTGACTTGTTCTTTGTAAATAAGTAATTAAAGTGTTGAAATTGCTTCTAATTAAAATACTTCAAGTAATTATAATACAAATTATTAATATTCAAACCCAATTTTCAAAATAAATTTACGAAAAAGCTAATTAATTGCAATCTAATAAGACACTAACAATTATTACATTCTTATACATAAAAGGCCCTCCAAGCATGATGTTATTCCCAATACGACATGATGCCACCTTGATTATACATCGTTTTTAGAATCAATAATTGAGATTCTATTATTATTATTATTATTATTATTATTGAAATTTAAAAACCTATTTTCTATTTTTTTTCTCCGCCTTTCAATAATAAGATTAGAAGGGAATAGATAGATACTATAACCATCACACAAACTAAAATGTTTGTTAGTGTGATGATGACTACAAAATATTTCAATTTTTAATTTTTAGAAAAAATAATATGACGATATGATACAATGAACCATGTTAAACTAATATCTTTGTCGCTTTGACTGCATATATAATAGTGATGTTACATATAAATTTTTTATTTAATAAATTAACAATACCAAAAATTTTAAAATAATTATATGCTCTTTCTTAGGTTTTACTTCACAATTATTTTGTGATGTTTGTATTTGTATTTATTGAAAATAAAATTTATACATGACACAAATATAATATATAACAACAATGTGATAAAAAATAATAATCTAATATGGATTTTCTCATCAATCACTTTACTTAATGTCAAGTTATTTTTGTCAAAAAAATAGAAGCTAGAGTATTTTAGCCCTTTTTAAAAAATTCATACTAATATTATAAAATTAAATAAAGCTCGACATTTTTATATAATTAACTCCTAATATAATATTATTTTAATAATTTTGTGTTTCTTAATTTCAAATACTAAAATACCTATTTTTTACTAAAAGAATTCAAATAATAAAGGCGATCTTCCAAACTTAGGGATGACAACTAGATCCAAAATTTCAACCTAGGTCCGGGTTGAATGTGCATTAGGCCCAATTTTTCTAAAAAATTAGGGCTCAAGCTTCACCGTTTAGGTTAGGCTAGATCTGAGATCCAATCTTTATAAACAAATCAACATCGTTTTATTGGAATCGATCTCATTTTGTATTTTAACTTTTTAAAAGATTGGGTTAAATTGGGCAGGGCTAGGGTCGTATTGGGTTGCCTCATGCCTTGTTAGTTGACCCAAGAGGTCAGCTCAAGCTTAGGAGGGTTTGGGCTCGGTTCGGTCAATTATCATCCCTATCAAAAATCAAGTTTTAACTAAGTTTACCACCTCAAGTCCGACATTGGGCCGGGCTCGAGCCTAGGAGGGTCTAGGTCGAATGTGACCCATTATCATCCCTACCCAAACTCGAGTTCAACTAAACTTACCACCTCGGCCAGGAGTTCAACTAAACTTACCATCTCTAATTCCATCATTCATTTCATAATTTTCATTACTTCAGTCAAAAACATCGAATCTGATTTCAACTTATTTCCATTCACCAGTCCCATTCTTTGGAAGTTGGATTTTCGTTTTCCCTTGTATTGTTAAAAAGTCAGCTGAATCAAGCCACTAACTAATAAAGAGACATCTCTACTACCTAGTTGAGAATTGAATCAATTATCATAATCTCCACATAATCAGGATAGAGACACTCGGCCATATCCGCTAATTGAATGATTAATTTATTGAAAATTCGTAATTTATAAAATTATTTATTAAATATTCGCTTGCGTGATTTTAAAATATCAAGCAACTAATAACACATGGATTGCATGTTAATGATTGTTTACTTAATCCATCTTTTCTCCTTTTTCTTGGACTTGACTAAAGCCAACAACTAGATCGATCGAACTTGATTTTTGGCTTGCAACACAAAATTATAGAGGTTGCGTGCCAATGGATGGATTGTCACCAACTTCACGATTCTAAGGTAACCATCAAAATAAAGTAAAAGAAAAAAAGAAAAATGGTGCCATGCCCTTTTTAACAGGAGCATCAATACTCCGTGGCCAGACGAGTGCGGGGCGGGACAACTCGGATCCGGCCCGACTTTAACCCGTAGCTTGATCAGGGTAACTATTTTTAATTCGGGTTAAAATTGACGTCTCTATTTTTTAACGAAAGCTTTTTCCTTTTCATAAATTAGAAATGAACAAAATCTTCAATTTTCTTTGAAAAAAAAAAACCGGTGCCATGCCCTTTTCAATAGGAACATCAATATTCCGTGGCCATATGAGCGCGGGGTGGGACAGGTCGTACTAGACTCGACTTCAACTACGGCTTAATTAAGTTGACCACTTTTAATCCGAACTAAAATTAGAGTGGGTTAAAATTGACATTTCTATTTTTCAGCGAAGGCCTTCTGTTTTTCATGAATTAAAGATGAACAAAATCTTCAATTTCTCTTGTAAAATAAGAAATCTTAAGCCCTCGGTCCTTGCATTTAACATGAAATTCCTTTTTAAAAGTGTGTATTTATAAATAATAAGCTCGGTTTAAGTGATTGATTATAAACTTTAATATGAAATGAACTTGTGTCTCTACCACGAATTTAATTTAAGGAGAAACAACAAATGATAAACTCTATTCGAGTAATTAACGCTAAATAATAAGTTTATTTATCAAACAAATTTTCTAATTAATTGATTAATAAAAATAATTTATTACAATTCAAATTTGCTCCTGCTCAAAAAGGATTAAAAGAGTTAAAAAGATTTAATTTTAAAATAATTAGCAATGCTTTACAAACTAACCCAGAAGTTAAACCGGTAAAATAAGAAGTTTAAGACTTAAGCAGTATTAGACCATCATAAAACATGTTGAACATTTTGAAATATGATTAAAAGAGACTGTACTTATCTATTAAAGATTTTGAAATTTAATTAACAATATATTATTAATTAAAAATTAAGATAATTATTGGTGATAAAATTGGGTATCTAATTTAAAATTAAATAGCTAAATTTATATTAATTAAAATTTAGATTATACCTTAAATAATTCGAATAACTTAAACAAAAAAGTTTAATTAAAATAATATTATTTAATAAATTCTTACGATTTTCACACGAATCATAAGACCCGTCATTTTCATACTGCTATCTTCTAATATGGCGCCAAAACAAAAGAGTGGCTGACATAGTTTGGACCGACAAAGCCAAATTAATATTATCTGCTGTCCGTTCTCTATCCATTTCTGTGGACGCAAACACTATTCGTATCCACACGATGCCAAAAAAGGCAGATTATTAGTCAAAAAGTATCTCTGAATTCTCACTTTTTAAATGTTCCTTTTTTTATATATATATACGTCAATAATTTTAAAACCGGATCAAACCGGCTAATTTAACCAAAACAAATATAAAATATGTCCGATTTATATTTATAATCTGTATGAAAAATTAGGGTCGTGTTTGATTAAACGTATGCTTTTTTAAAAAATAGTTTATAATATAATAGAATATAAATAATATAATATTATAAAATTATCATTTGAGAGAAATAAAAAATTCATAATATAATATAGTAAAATATTGTTTAAAAAAATATTCATAATATAATATAGTCATATGTTATTTATCATTTTATAATTTATCATAAACCTTTTAAATATAACACAATATGAAACTCTTCTCTTCTATTTTATTTCATTCAATTTCATTATAAACCTTATATATTTCGGTAATAAGTATCCGATCAAACTTGATTAATAAGTAGACAAGTTTCTTGAAAAAAACCGGCTGGTTTTCTTAAAAAAACCGGTTAAGTAATGAAAATCTGGTAGTCAAACATGTGGGACCCACGAGCAGCGGGGCTTGCGCAGGAGCGAGACCCACAAGCAGCAATTTATTGCACACGGTTTTAATATGTATTTCAGTTCTTTGGACAATTTAATTAATAAATTATATTTTTAAAATTTTGTATTCTTTATTTATTTCTTTATATTTTAATCAAAAATTTGTTTTAGTAATTAAAAACTAAATTACTAATTTTATCCTTAAAAAATACTAAATTTATTTAATTTCACTAATAAATTATATTTATCAAAATTTAGGCTATTTATTTATCTCCTTATACTTTAATTGAAAATTTTTAATTATTATTTTTATAATAAATATGTTTAATAAATTAAATTATTAATTATTATACATAAGTAATTTTCTTAAGATAATTTAATAATATGTTAAAAATAATATTTAAACTATAAGAAGTATGTTTAAATGACATTAAAAATGAAATTAGAATAAAGCTAAAGTCTTTTATATTGACTTTCTTTAAATTTTATAAGTCTTTAAATAAATGATAATATATATTCTTATAATTTTTTCTTCTTATTTATTATATATCATTTTTATAGAGATTTAATATGAGTTGAAATTTTAAATCTTAAACTTTTTTAAAATTAATAAAATCAAATCAAAATAGTTTTTTTTTATTGTTTTGGTTAATCAAAAGTTATAATAAAAAAATTGAACGTTTAAATCTTGAACGATTAACTTTTCAGTTCGATTTACTTTAATAACCTTTGTTATTAAAAATCGATCAGTATATTAATTAATTGTTCAATTTTTGTAAAACAGTCAATTTTTATAAAGCAATATTAATTAATTAATATTTATTTAACATTATCGCTTTTCAATTAAATTTTAAATTAAGGAGAATCTCTTTCAATTTTATTTCAAGTTCTTCAATTTTATACATTATTTAATCAAATTTATAACAGTTTAATACCAGTTGAATAATTTAAATCTTAAAAACCCTTATTTTATTAAATTAATTTCAGATAGAGTGTTTAGTGTATATAGATCATATTAGCAAAAAAAAAAACTTTTTGAAGTCATTTATATAAGTTTTAAAAGTTTAGTTACTAAGTTGAAAAATTCTTAAAAAGTTAAATACTTTTTAATCTATTGTCCCAAACCCAATAATAGATTAGTACTGCTACCCAATTTCACACACCAAACGAGAAGAGTCAGTGTTCAAATATAACATATCAATTTGCCGAATTTAATATAATTATTGGTCGGTCTTTTTTCTGCACTCTGCATGCCTTCAATGTTGAATCTGCCGCCCAACTGCCCAGTTGTTGCAATTTAGTATCCAAATCAGTATTCTAACACACAGACATATGCATTATTGAAATTTGTCGTAATTATGCTCGTATTATCTATAATTTGTATTTACAATTATAAAATATCTTTACTCCGGACATGTTATGTTTAAATTATCACAATAAGAAACATTACAATTCTAAACGATATCCTTAAATTAATGAGCATATAAATAAATTATATTAAATTAATGAGCATATAAATAAATTATATTAAATTAATGAGCATATAAATAAATTGTTTTTTAAATTATAATTTACAACAACTTGCAAGTGATGATAATATTAAGAAGTTGAAACTTCAAATACTTAATTGCCTTTTTCATATTGGCTTAAGAATTGAGAGAATAAGGATAAAATCAAACCCTTAAATTCCATAATTGAAAAACATTTAGCGTTCAAATTCTTTTATTTATATATATATAGTTTATATATTTATACTTTATACTATATATTTATACTTTTTTCTTGCGAGGCATTTGAAAACAAGCTATTTATTAGTTAAGGATAAAGCTGCATTTTTTAGAAGCTCAAATTTAGAGTTTTTCAAAAAAACGCATTTTCAGGTAAATTCTTCAGATTAATTAATGAACTTATTTTTTAGTCCCCTTTACCCTTATGTTTTTACACATAATTCCCACAATACTCACAAATACATCTTCACATTTATTTTGAGATTTATA
>JANSVB020000141.1:774535-784630 GCA_025504935.2 Erythroxylum haughtii | reverse complement strand
GTGCTTTGCATATTGTTTAATATATTTTAAATAATATTTATATGCATAAATAATTTTTATTACAAAATAAAATATAGCTAAATTTAAAAGTGTATTTTATTTTTATGTTGCCAAACAATTTATTGTATGAAGCTCTTTAAAAAAAAACTCTTTTTTAAAATGACAGTCAAATAGTCAATTAACCTCTTAAAAAAGTTTTTCGTAGAAAAGTTCTACTGACAAAAGCTCTATTAATATAAGCCCGTCTAAACAGGCACTAACCCTCCTCGGAGTCATGTATCTGCGGAATTTTTATTGGGTTGTTATTATACTACTATTTATAATTATTATAATAATTATTATAATAATAATTAATATAACATGTAACTTCAATTTAAAAATTTGATACATACATTAAATATAAAATGGTGATAAAAATTTAGATTCGTGGAGAATGAAATGAGAATTTTCTATTAAAAATTTAGTTCATTGGAACTTATATATTTATATATATAATTAGGTGTATATAATATGTTCTCAAGACAAAGGCAATGTGCTCTAATGCACCTGCCGCCCTCTTTTATTAATCGTCACTAAGTAGGTTGCATTGTCTTTGATCAAGTTACGTACGCACAGAATATAATTCCCACGTGGTACGACTCCGTCAAACGGCTTACGTACCGCCACGTGTAATCCAATGTAACTTCGCTCTGTCGGTGGCGGCCAATCGAGTCAAAACAAATCGGGGCCCTTGGTTTCCGCAAAACTCGCTGATGTTGCCGGGTTTCTGCGACGCGTGTCTTTATATGACGGACGCGACGCATGTTTTACGACAAAACAAAAAGGAAAAACAGAATTGCTCAAATATTATATTATATTTTATAAATTTAATAATTAGTTAAATAAAAATTTTAATTCAATTTTAATTTAATTATTTAATTGATAATTTATTACATATTTTCAAGTATTTGATTGATATTTTTAGAATATGTTCAAATTATATTTAAGGAAAAATAAAAATAAATTATCATCATTATTATTAATATCTAGTTGACATCTCGCTAAGATGCGAGATCTGAAAAGATTTGATATTATGCAACTTTAATCTTACATAATGAATGCAAATTATTTTATTATAAAAGGCATTTTCATAATTTACGATACATATATCTATTCTTAAGTCAAATAATATTTATTTTTACACATCATAATTATAAATAAATTAAATAATATTTTTTAATTATAAATCACAATTTTAAATACATTTATGTATTTTTAAAGTTGAAAAGCATGTTGAGGCATAATAGAACGACAAAGCTGTCCTTAAAATGGGAAAGAACATGTTAGAAAAGGACAGAACGATTTACAAAAGAATATAGTACCTAGTGCCGACAATTTTGGATCAAAAAAATTGTACAACTTATTTCCTTTTACTTGAAAAAATAAAAAATAAAGCATAAACTGTGATCTATTACATAAAAAAGGAATTGAAAATGTTATAAAATATGGCTATGTCTCTTATAAAAAAAAATAAGTTCAAAAGTCTAACGTATTCATTTTACATAAATAAGGAGATATTTATAATATATACAACTATTTTTTTATGTTTTTATAAAAAAGAGTATTAATGTGATTTGAACATATGATCTTATAATTATAAATGGATAATTTTATCGGCTGTATCTTTTATTTATATTTACTAATTTAGTAAATTAAATTTTGTTATATTTAATTTGTCTTAAAAGTAACGAAGAAAGTTTAAATTTATTAAATAATATTATTTTTACGGACCAATTGTAGACAGTATACTGGTCCACCTATTGTTAAGCCTACATTTATCATGTTTGATGTATTCATAGAGTGTCTTGCTTTGCTTCCGTTGATATAGACTAGACCGGGGTCTCAGCCGGGCCACTGACTCGAAAAGGCTTTATTGTTGACAGCAAGGAAAGAATAGTACTTCACACCCACAGTATATGACATGACGCATGTTACTTGTTTGAATGGTAAAATTAGTCAAGTCAAATTAAATTCTTTATTTAAAATTAAAATTTTAAGATTCAGACACAAAATAATTTATCTAAAATTTAGAAATTCAAGTCTTTTAATATCTAAAATTATATTTTAATTATAAAGTGCTTTTTTTCATAACAAGAAAAAAAACAAATTATATAATGAGACGAGAGAAATATATTCCCGACATATCTTCTAATAGAATAATGTAATATCTAGTTATTAGTTATCAGTACATAAATCTTTCAAGATGAATTTCTTTAATGGATTATGCATTAATATCATCTTTTTATTGATATTTATTTAGTTTATAGTAATAACTACTAATTGTTCTATTTGTTCACAATTAGAATGATATATTAGACAATATCAAGAAGCTGTAGAATCTTATAGGCAAGAAATAATCCTTATGAAAACTTAGATTTCTCAATGTTAGAAGATCTTCAATTAGATTTAAATATAATAAGACAAATATTTCATTTTTACTCAAATGAATTAGGTTATTACACTAGAATATTACTGAGGCATTTAACGAGGTTTATACTAGAACATATAATGAGGCGAGAGAAACAGATTCTTGACATATCTTCTAATTAGATAATATGATTTTTAATAGGTATAATATTTTTTTTTAAAATCTAAATATAATTGACTAATCAATCAGTACATTTGTTACTCTCGTGATACAGATATATCGAGAAATGACTGTCTAATTTTAAATAAACAGTTGATTAATACCTTAAATTATAGAATTGAAGATCATGTCCGTCTTGCCGGAAATTCCTTGAATTATAAAGCGCTTTTAGTTGCAAGAGAAATACCTGCGGAGCAAGAAGACTCGCTTCTCCCTTTGAACTTTGAAGACTCATTAGTTGACAGATGGACACCACCCCTCATCCAACTGCCACGTGTTAGACGTATCATCTACACCACCCCAAACACTGCAACTCATCTTAACAGCACAATGATTGGGATGTTCCTGATCTTGCCCCTACGGAAACACACGTGTCATCAATGCAACCGTAGTCCACCTTTTGTTCCAATACACCTGCATGCATTTGAACAGAAGCCAACCTCCCAGTTTGGTGAAACACCCTCCAAGGTTGTGTGTCTTTGGTCTTTAACTCTTTATTATTACCCTTTAAACAGGAGAGCTTTGGCGGCTTTCGTAGTTACAAGTTACCTTCTTTCTTTAACTGTCCTTCTTTGTTTTTTTTTCAAACACAGTTGTTTAATGTGTGTTTATATATATGTTAGCTGTCCACTCGTTTTTTATGTTCATTTTCCAATTTCCTCTCCTTTGAATCCTCCAGAACAGCTAGTAATAGAGAGAGAGAGGGGAGGGGGAGAGAGGTGGGGAGATAATAATTTAATTCTTCTTTGACATACCATTTTCGTTGATTTTGATTCTGTGTCGGTTTTCCCGGTTGTTTCTTGGGAACAATCACGGTTTTTTAGAGGAAAGTTTGGATCTTTTCTCGTAAAGACTCGAGCTTTTTGGTTACATTTGTGTGGAAGAGATCTGGGTTGTTTAGTTTCTTCATACAGAGGTTTGGCAGATTCTGGGTTTCAGCGAAAGTGGAGCTTAAGTTTCTTGAATTCGAAGAATTGGAAGATCCATTTGAGTTCTGCTTTTTTCTTTTCCTTTCCAGAGTACGCCATTGGTTTACGAAAAAAAAGATAGTGGAAGTTAAGCTTTCTTTGTCTCTCTATCTAAGCGCGGCTGTTGAGATTGGTCTCGTGTAATGTTCGAGTCAAAGCTTTCTAAAACAGTGACTAAGTCCTGCTGTCTGAAATGGGTGTCTCTTGTTTCTAAGATAGATCGTGTGGAGTCACAGTTGTCGGAGATCTGAGCCTCTCTGTATCTTAAATTTTCTTACTTGTAGAGGTGTCAGAAAAAGATGATGAGAATGAAGAATAAACCAACACGGTTGTCGCCGATGAATGGCGGCGGCGGCGGCGGCGGCGGCGAGTCTGGCGCCGAGTGGGAGGTTAGGCCTGGAGGCATGTTGGTACAGAAGCGAAACCTCGACTCCGATCGGAGCTCCGTCCCGCCACCGACAATTAGGGTTCGGGTTAAATATGGGTCAACGTATCATGAGATCAATATCAACTCTCAAGCTACATTTGGTAAGCCATTTTGACCTGTCTCTCCCAAACTTTGTTCCTTTTATTGGTTTCTCAGTGTTAAATTTACACAAGAAGCTTGGGCGATTTTCGGTTTTCCAGGAGAGTTGAAGAAAATATTAACAGGACGAACAGGACTTCACCACCAAGATCAGAAGCTGATTTTTAAGGACAAGGAGAGGGATTCAAAGGCGTTTCTCGACATGTCAGGAGTGAAAGACAAGTCAAAACTTGTCCTTTTTGAGGACCCAATTAGCCAAGAAAAACGATTTCTTGAGATGAGGAAGAATGCTAAAATGGAGAAAGCATCCAAGTCCATCTCAGAAATCAGCTTGGAAGTTGACAGGCTCGCTGTTGAGGTAACAATATTTCCAAATTCAGACAATCACCAGCTTTGATATATCAGAAGCTATAATTCTGACCTTTTTTAATAGGTTTCGACGCTTGAATCTAAAATTACTAAAGGAGGAAAAGTAGCAGAGACAGATGTGCTTAATTTAATCGAATTGCTGATGAATCAGTTGTTAAAATTGGATGGAATAATGGCAGATGGTGATGTTAAACTACAGAGGAAAATGCAGGTAATTTAGCTTTCTAGTTCTTTATCAGACCATGTGACTACGTTTGTTTACAGTAGACAAGACTGATTCGTTTCTTGATTGTCTGATATAAAAAAAAAAAGGTAATGAGAGTGCAGAAATATGTTGAGATTCTTGATACGTTGAAGATCAAGAATTCTAAACCACCCATTGTTGGTAATGGAAAGCACTCAAATGGGCAGAGACTACCAACAATTGAGGAGCACCAACCCAAGTATCCTAATGGGCAGAGACTGTCACCGATTGTAGAACAGCAGCAGCCGGCGCGGGAACAGCCACAACCGTCTAACAAAACATCGGGGCCAGTGGTGGTGACCACGCAATGGGAAACGTTTGATTCAACTCCAGCACTGATACCGGTCACCTCAACGTCAACATCTAGCACCAATAATGCATCAGTTGTTCATCAGCCAAAGTTCCCGTGGGATCTCTTAGACTAGTCTCTGTTTCTGTTGCCACGTAGTAATTGGCTCTTTTTTTACCTTTCCTGCTTAATTGTGTGTGGATGTGCCTTTTCAGTTTGTCTCCATTCTTTGATGTATTTAGATTCATCCCTCACAGCTTCTTGCTCTGTCAATTCAGTTCAGCAGCAAAAAATAAGTGGGGTTACTGCACAATACGTCCATTATTATTGTTCTTAATCTGTTTCCACACTGTATCTTGTTATTCATTTACCACTTGTATGGTTCTGTTTGTGATAGTGATTATAGACACACGTATATTTCAAGCTTCATTTTCTTGTCATTTCAAGCTTCTTTTCCATCCTGCCAAACAGAAAATTCTGGGTTTGACTGCAAACTTCCGAATGGAACTGGAACAGGAACAGGAACGGTAGTGGTTGATCATTGATGACCCAAAAGTTGATTTCTTTTAAAGTATTATACTTTGCTTCCTCCAGGGGCTACAAGCTGACAAAAATGGAGTTAAAAGAGAGGTGATTAAGACATTGAAAGTCTAAAACCCTAGAAGCAATTTAATAAGCGTTTAGCCGAAATGATTAACAGTGTAATGATTTAGTTGACGCAAGTCACCTGTTCCAATTTCGGTAAACCTTCCTATTTAGCTTCGTTAGCTATAATGTCTACTGACCTAATACCTACTAGCTGCCATGAAAGCTCCAAGAACATGGAGTACTAGGAAAGCATGTTTGCCATTTTCTGACTTCTCCAAACTCATAGAAATTGTTGGGCATGATTGTGCTGTTATTATTTTTAATTTTCACCAAGAAAACAAAATCACGAAGCTAACCTTTCTCCAAAATCTTTCGACTCAAGTAATTTCTAGCCGCTCCCCACACCGTACCAATTAAAGTTCGAGTCTTTCGATTGGACGAGAAAAAGTGAAGTATGAGTTGGTGCAATCATAAAATTGTTTCGGTGTCGATCTAAATTATGGTCTCCAAATTTAAAATCTATTTTTAAATGACGTTAATTAAAAAAATTAAGTTTTAATTGTTGTGTGAGTGCTTTGACTTTATTAGATTATCTCTTAACTTGATCATCAAATATAATAAAAGAACAATCTTTGAACATATTTTTGGTTATATGAGATGGATGAAGTGAAAATTGAGTTATAATATGGCAAATTTGGACAATTATATGAACAATGTCAACGATTTTTTAAATTTTAATATAATAATATATTTTTAAGTCATTTAGAATGATAAAAATTTAAAAAATTAATTGAATCATAAAATAAGTTTACATTCACCAATTTAATGTATCTTCTCATGTTTGAGCATATTTAAGTTACATGCAATGGTTTAAAAACTGGATTGGAAGTCAAACCGGTAAGACAAGAGGTTTAAGGTTTAAAAGAATTAACCAGTATTCGACCGTCATAAAACCGACTGAATATTAAATAAAATTAAAGAATCTGAAATATTATTGAAAAAGATTGTCTTTACTATCGAAAAATTTGAAGTTTAATTGAAAAAAATTGTTAAATAAAAATTAATTGATTTATTTTAGTTTATAAGAACATATTAATTTTAAAAATTAACTAATTAATTAATAAATTAATCGCTTTTTAACAACAAAAGTTATTAAAGTAACTCGAATTCAAAAGTTAAAAATCAAACTGAAAAGTTAGACAGTTTAAAGATTTTATAATTGAATCGGTTGAATTTTTTAACCATCTGTTCTATGAATAAAATGTATTAAACTTTGGTTCCAAATTTTGAGGTTTTGGTTTTAGTGACATTTAGATGTGTAGTTGACTTTGATATTTATTTTATCTTCATTTTCTAATAAAAGCATAAAGAGTGAGAAAAGGAACCTTATAATGCAATCTCACAATTCAATGAAAATGACTAATTAAAAGCACCTAATTATATGTTATATAACAAGACAAAAACATCAATTATTAAATAAATTTCACTCATAAATATATACTTTAATTAGTAAAGAAAGGAATCAAAAAAGGCATGCACACATCTTCATTGGCTAACATGTATATATTTGGAGGACCAACAAGATTCTATATGTACTTCTTTTTCTATTTGGGTTTTATTAAAGTGGAAGAACAAAGCAAAAGTCCAATGAAATTGCATTAGTTTAGTTAAAGGGTGTAGGATACTTTCACCAAAAGTACAATTATTAATGTGAGTGGTTCATCACTCTTGTTTCTTAACTAGAGGTTTCCAGTTTGAGCATTGAGAATGGAGAATTTTGTTTGGTCAGTATTTTATCATTTAAGGATTGACCTGGTGCGAGCGGAGATTAGTCTGAATATAGATAGATTAAAGTCGCTTTCTTAAAGTTGGGACATTCTTAAGACATCTCGTGGCTAAAACCAAAAAAAAAAAGACAAAGAGACTCTAAATAATAATACCACGAGAGAGAATCATTATGAAAATTATAAGAACAACAACAATAACAAATCTTAGTAAAAGGTCAAAAAATACTTAGTCTTATTCTTGACTAACTGAGAGACTGCTTTTGATAAACCTATAAATAAATGAATTTTTAAGATAAGTTGGAATAAAATAATAAACAAATACATAAATAAATAACTGTATAAATAAAAATTGAAAATATCAATAAAATTAAAAATAAAAGTAAAAATAAGGATAAAGTAAGTAAATAAATTGACAAATAAGAAAGAAAGTTAATAAAATAAACATATAACGATTGTTGGGTAATTATATTAGAAAGCATCAATGATTGATTAAAGCATGACTTTAACTAAGCATAGCATATAAGGACTGTCGGTGGAAGGATTGATAAAACAGGTTAAAGGAAATTAAAGTACTTTAGTTTTTATTTTTTTTTCTTTAAAATACTTTTACATTTACACGTAGCATAAAAAGTTTATTTCCTTTATGAGTTTCTAAAGAATATTAATTAAAAACAAGAATTCGTAGTGTACAAAATTATATATTTTCATAAATAAAAAATAGACAATTTATTTTATTTGTTATTTATTTATATTACACTGATAAATGTTGAGGTAAATATTATCAATTGTAATCATAAGGTCACGAATTTAAGTCACAAAAAGAACCTTTTTGTAAAATGCAAAATAAAATTTATGTACAATTGATGACTTTCTTCCGACTCTCCTGAAGCGAAAAGTTTTGTGCACTTTATAGAAATTGAGCTTTTCTCTATCGGAAATTGCTAGCAATTACATAACGTTTGAAAGAAAATTAACAACATATTTATTATTCATGAAAGTATGGAATATTCTTCTTTGAAATATGAAATAGGTTTATAAAGTATATGATTCAATTACAAAAGCTTTAAGTCGTTAAACATTTCAGTTAAGTTATTTTAATACTTTTTGCTGTTAAAAACTGACAAAAAATTTAAAGTTTAATTTAAAAATATTGTTAAATAAAAATTAATTAATCAATTTTAGTGTGTAGACTAAAACTAATTAATGAATTTTCGTTTAATAATATTTTTTAATTAAACTTTAAATTTTTCGATAGATAAAGATAATCTTTTTTAATCATATTTTATTCAATATTTAATTAGTTTTATGACAGTCTAGTACCGATTGAATATTTTAAATCTTAAATTTCTTGTTTTACCAGTTTAACTTCCGATATAATTTTTAAAACATTGCTTTTAATTATAAATCTTGGATTGGTATATCTCTATACTTAATGTTCTTAAAGCAATCATTTGTAATTTTATCATAATTTTAATAATTGATATAATAACCAACAAAATTAAATTTATAAATTAACGATTTGGCATCAATGTTTAGGCTCACGGTAGAGTATATACATCGAAGGTTTTGGATAAGAACCCATACGAGCAAAAGCCTACTTTACCTACATTGCTCTGGACCAAGGCCTGTTATAAACTCAGACCCAAAATAATCAGAAAGGTGACAACTTGCTCGAAAGCTAACAGATCAGGCTTGCAAAACCCACTTTAAGAAGTTCTTTAATTATGTTTAAGAGTCAAAACCGATCTTAATCTTGGTGTTGTGACTATTCTCGAGCCATGAGTTTAAATTTTATATCATAGATTATAATAAGATTATAAATTACGGATAATACGAACGTAATTACGACCTAATCCTAAACAAGGATATTAAATTAATAATTATAGTTACAATTATTTTTTACTTTAAATCCTTTAGTTAATCACTTTTAGATCTTATCAAATGCATATATTAAACTATTGATAAAGTTATGATTAATTATATTGGACGTTATTTAGTCTAGTCCTTTTCAATTTAATTTTGATATTTTAAGAATTATCATTAATTTTTATACTATTATTTGGATGTCATTATAATATTAATAATGCATTGTTTTAAGTGAAAATAAGTAATGATCAAGAGTGTGTGAAAATTAAACAATATTATAAAAACAAAAAATAATTTTTATAACATAAAAATTAAAATAAACAAAATTTTAAAATTTTGTATTTTAATCCAAACGTATCAACAATATATAATTTTTATATTTTAAAATTTTTCATTAATTTTATAATATTATTTAACTATCATTCAAGTCATTAATATTGTAAAGAGCAAGTAATAATATTCATAAAATAAGCAAAATATCAAATTACAAGACTTTTCTAATGTATTTAACTCAAAAATATGATGCACATGTCAGGATCAACAATCAAATTTTCAACTTAACCAAACCTAAAAAGTTTCATAATTGTAGCACATAGAATTTGAACGTGGAGCTTTGAATAGGTTGGCACAGAAGACTGTAGTGTAAGACAATTGAGACGAGCTGGACACACATGGCTTTTTCATTTTGCAGCTTCGATTCATGCACACTTTGAATAAAAGGGCTATTTGGAAAGCGTTTTTCTGGTGTAAAGGCCTTTAGGGTCAAGAGTTAAGAACAATAAAAGTGCATGTGATATGGAAAGTTGAAAGTGAAACCACCGCTCATTCGTAT
>JANSVB020000141.1:759677-774435 GCA_025504935.2 Erythroxylum haughtii | reverse complement strand
CACCGCTCATTCGTATCGTCCACTTGCCCCTGCACAAAAGTCCAGACGATATTGTGTCCAAAAGTAGAGACTAGAGATCGAAATTGAAGCAGAACATATCGGAGTGTAATCATGGCGTATCTACTTACGGAGAGACGCACGAAAACAGCTGTACAAACGTCCAAAAGTCCAAATCGAAGAATGCTGTCAGTACTGAGTCAGAAACTACAAACTCCTGCAGTACTCAGTCGTCAGACTGTATCTTGCAGAAATTACGGCCTTTTCACCGACAATCTGCTGCTCCAAAGCTCCTCCGACCTGCTCCCTCTCGGGTAGACCGATTCATGTTGAGGTGGTACTTAAAAAACATGTCTAAATGAGATATTAACAAAATGAGAATGCCTTAACATGATTAAGGATTTTTTGTTTAATTCACAAAAGGAGATACATGAAACCTTAAGTTACTAGTGGAGAAAAGATACTCCCAGATATCTTCTAGGAAAATAAATATACAATCTGAGTTTTGAAATAGATGAATGTCAAGTTCAAAGAAACTAGCATAATTAACTAGCTAATTTGTAGCTCTATTAGTCTTACGATATACATACTTAACTTTTACGATCCATTATCTGATTATTAAGTTTTGAATCTCCAGAGAATTATACTGAATTTGCTGATTTTCAAGAGATGATAATATGATGATAATTACTAAAGAATTCACGTCTAATATCACTCTTTTTTTTTTTTGATAAAAGGGGAAACTAGTACAAACTACAGAACAAATAAGGGAAGACAAATTTCTGCTTGATCCTCAAGTAGGATCCGGTGGCACCCAATGAGTGTAGTATCCAGAAAAGTCACTCCGTCTGCCAAATGCTCAGTGTAATGTGCAAGCCAGTCGGTACAGCGGTTGCTCTTTCGATAAACAAGTCGATGAACAACAGTCCAATTCCGAGAGAGCAGCAGATGAATGCTCCGAACAATGGGGTGAAGGGACCTGGAGCGGCGGTCGGAGGAAGAGAGGGTATCGTACACTGTCTTTGAATCAATTTTCAGTTCGATGCGACGAAAGCTCTGGGACCATGCCCGTGAGAGACAGGTAAAAACCCCCCATAACTCCACTATCAACGCTGAGCACCGGTCAATCTTCTGAGCAAAGCCGCCAAGCCATTGGCCGCCATGATCCCAAAGAAGACCGCCAGCAGTGGCTGAAGGCAAAGTGTGCTGGCTAGATCCATCAGTATTAAGCTTTATTCACCCTGGGGGAGGTGTGCTCCATCCTATGAGTTGCTCGTGTCTTGTGCGAGGACCTGCAGAACTCGCGTGAGAAGACCATCCAGCATAGATGTCCAGTTGACCTACGTAAGACAAAATGAAAAAAAATGGTGAGGAAGGCCAAATAAAGTGACTATCAAAAAGGGACCGATTCCTCCACTGCCAGAGGAACCAGCAAGTGATGCCAAAAAGGGTTAGCCAAGCATGGTTATGGAACCGCAGGCCTGGCTGGAGATTGTGGAAAAGCCAATCCCTGGGCGACGTAGTGAAGAAGGCAGGCTCTAATACCACTCTTTGATAACCAAGATCTCATGCAAGTTGTAACCTTATAAATATCCCCTATAGTTCTGCACATATTGCGGTGCAGAAGCTTATGTTATGCGTAAAACTATCTATTCAAGTTTCCGTACTGTCTCAAATTATCCCTCCTTTTAATATTTTTTTGAATTTTTTGAATTATCATTTTAAAATAATTTTTTCTCTTAATCCCTTATTTTATCGTTAAAATTAGTAATAAATACTTCAACGAGTATAATCTATACAGTCAGATTACTATCAAAGTAGAGCCCTATAATTCGGTGGAAAAGTAGTTTTTATTATTATTTTAATTTATACTTTCATGTCAATATTGGATTGCGAGTCTTACTCAACCTCTCTTTAACTTTTGAATTAAGTCCACCAAAATCTCCCATTCAAACATCAAACTAGCTAGCTACCAAATTGAAGCAAACGTTGAATCACACGTTTTTATAGATTCGATGGCTGTGGATGACTAGTAGATACATATCTTCTTTCTTAATCTTACCCTCTTATGAAATCACGAGAATATAAAATCGAACTAAGTAGCAGAACAAAGTCACGTTCTTTGCGAGTGGATGACATCCAAAGTTCACATGAAACCATGGCCCATGGCTGCTGCTAAAGCTGTCTCAGATATGCACGACGACTCACACAGCTAATGGCTGGTGGCTGTTTCTACTTTTGTGAATGAATAGATGATATCGGACACAAAATGACAGATGAAAACGAAAATAAGAGAAATTCTATATAAGTTATTTGTATCTTTATTATTATATTAAAATTTAGAAATTCTATTATTGTGTAGTTAATTTTAAATAAAAATATATGAAAATTTAAGACAATATGAGGAAGGATTGTTTGACAGTGAAATAACATAAATAATCAATAATTTTTAAATAAAAATGATAAATTATAAGAGTTTTAATCCTATATGTATATATATACACCTACCCTATTTATACCTAAACTATATATGCTAAACCCTAAACGTGTCTCCACAAGGGGGTGCCAATTTCTGTGGTGTTGCCATTATCCCCGTAGAAATTATGACCCCATGCACTTTGCTTATCAGTTGTGGACCATCTTCCTCTGAAAATGACCTTATTAGTACAACACCTTTTCCTGCAAAAACACAGAAAATGCAGCCAGAAAAGAGACCATATCCCCATTAAACGATCGAAGTGTATACGTGAGCTCAAATTGTGGGGGATTCGTATCCGGTCACTTTGATTATGATAAGATAAGAATATTCCTATATACTCATGGATTGACGGAATCATCTTGCTGATTTAGTAAGTGATCGTGATCATTTCTTATCAACTTGTGTGCAAATATGGATTAGAACTAACGTCATTCTTTATCAAAGTAAGAGGAAGTGTGTAAAAAGTTGCGACGGATTGTGCTCTTGCACTTGATCATATAATTAGTGACATAATCACTTGATTAATATATAAACTTAGATTGAAACAACAAATATTTAAAAATTGTACCTATCTTATCATGTACTCAAATCTTTAACTCGAAGTATACAACTTATTTGAGTATATGCCATAGTTCTAATTAACATGATACTTAAAAATAAAGCTTAATATGAGTTAAATAAAAATAAAGTTACTAGATAAAATTATATTAATTTTAGAATAAAATACAAACATATCATGTAATTTAAGAAATCTTTTAAAAATTTTGCTAATTGAAAATTATAAAAAATAGTTTTTATTTTTTTCTAAACTCATTCTCTTAGACTTTGTTAAAAAAAATAACTGCTATATGAAGCTAATAAATTATTATATATATAACAATTCAACATATTAAGTCATATTTAATTAATCTGAACCAAATTTAAAAATTAAGTTAAATTATCATATTAATGACATTTAATTAATTCACATGTATGATATTTATACTTCACATGTTTTGTCATTATTTTTAAACCAAAATTTAAAAAATAATTTTCTAAAGAATCCAAATTATTTTTTCAAGAATTTTAAAGATTATAATTTTTTTAATTTAAGAAATGTATAAATTTATTAACTTAGATATGACCTTTTTATATAATATCTCATTCAGTATTCAGCACTAGGCACTGTGTAATAAAAAAAAGGGACACTTGTAAAAGTGGGAACTTCCGGTCAGACAGTAATAATATTAGTGTGTTCATAAAGCAGGGATGTCTCAAAAGTACCCAACGTCGGCGCGTGAGAGTGGAAGCTTCCTCAGCCAAGGTGGGTTGGTGACTCGGTTCACTTCACAGGGGAAGGTTATTTGTTGTTAATATCTTAGGCTTTATTACTTTTATGTGCTAATGGGAATGACCTAAACTTTATTATATTATTTTGTAAATGAAAGGTTTTCATAAAACTTCTTGTAAAACCGAGTTTTCATTAATATTTTCAAAACTAGATCGAAAGTGAAACCGGTAAGATAAGAGGTTTAAAGTTTAAAAAGATTAACATGTATTAGATCGTCATAAAATTGGTTTATTAATTAATTTTTAACAACAAAAATTATTAAACTAAATCAAACAGAAAAGTTAATTAATTCAACGTTTTCACTCTTAAATCGATTGAATCAGTTCAGTTCTAAAACATTAGTTTTCATTGAGCATAAATTAGTAATTGCATAAAATTCTTATGAATTAAATTAAATCAAATCTCATTCTAATATATTTATCTCATTTTTATTATCATTCTAAGCACTCTTGATAATTTTTTTTATTTGTTTTAAAATTAGAATGATCGATTCTAATTTTTCTTTTATTCTTTTGTAACTTAAATGAACACCTGTAAGAGTCTAATAGATTATGTTCATGATTAGTTATTTTTGCATTCATTATAATCACCACAATAGTTAAATAGTGCAGATTATGTGAACTATGTCACATTCCATTTTGTTGAATACCTGTAAGAGTGTAATAGATTATGATCATGATTTGTTATTTTTGCATTTATTATAATCACCACAGTAGTTAAATAGTGTACATTATGTGAACTATGTCATATTCCATTTTGTTGAGCTTACTGTGCTCTGAGAGACAAAGTGGAATTGGAACAACGTAAGAACAAGCCTCTGATGAGGAGAATCGCTTTTCCAAGTCGGATGTGTAATGGCTAAGTATAGATATATACGAATCTGAATGACCAAAAAGCATATCAAATTTCTTATGTTTAGAGATTGTTCTTATAAATTTAATATATTGTAGTTTCTTTTTTGGTCCCTAAAAAGAAATACATGAAACCTTAAGTTATTAGTTAAAAAAAGACACTTTTAAAATATTCTCTAGCAGGATAGACAAACAATTCACAAGTGAGTTTTGAATCAAATGGATGTAAATTTTAAGAGAACTGGCATAGTTAGCTAATCAATCTGTAATTTTATCAACCTCACGGTATACATATCTAGCTTTCACGATCTGTGCATAAAGAAGCCCGTCAATGCGTAAACTCTCATGATCTGTTTTTTAACATAAAACTATACTCTAAAAATCTTAAATGATTTAAGTTATATAATAATTACATAATATTATAACATAGCAAGAGCATCCTATCTTATTCAATAATCACACTTACGCTAATGCATGGAGAGGCCCCATCAAGGCGTAAAATTTTCAACATTCAGATAAGCGTCCATGGCTGCCTGGGGTCACAAACATGCGGGAAACAGTGAAAAGACGGTGAGACAGGTGCCTTATCGTGGTGAGTAAGAGGCCTCAAAACTCAAAAGTTGACACGCAATTTGCATATAGATTTGCGGCTATATTCATCATCAACCTACGAAGCCACATCAAAACAAAAGGAGACCTATTGGAAGAGAAGCCTAGTCATCGAACTAGGGCATGGCTTCCCTTGTTTGTCAATTTTGTCTATTCTATAAAGTTGGATAGAAAATAGATCTTAATTAGTATAGATCGGACTCATATTAAGTCTGTGATAGAAAAACTTTATATAAAAGTTATATATAAAAGTTAAAGTCTCATACAGTTGCTCATATCAATAGTAAGTATAAAGATTCTCTGACCCGTTAAAAAAATTTACGCTTTAAGAAAACTGTAGAAAGACCTTAATGCGATTTGGAGAGCAGTTATTCTGAAAGTGACGGTAGATTCACGCTCATTCCGGCTTCAAAAAATTCGTTTGAAATTATGAAGATCAAAATTAAGTATTTTCTAGTTTTCTTCATTTTTTTTCATTTGTATGTTTCATCCATAATACATAATTAAGATAGCGTTAGTTATTACATCCATTTCTTAAAATCCTTCGGTATCTTTTAGCCAACTCTTTTTGACATCGGATTGAACCCTTCTCTTCAAGTAGTAGAATATCAAATCTTCACTTCTCTTTCGCACAATCGACACAAAGTTGGTCAAAACCATGTGATTCCGTTTCCTGCCATCAATTCATTTCCAAGTTCGCGTAACTATTCTAGGGATTTCAGAGCTTTCATGGACCAGAAATCCTGTCAAATTTACGTATGACCACACCCTCCCCACAAACAGGATTATCGTGTTCTGAAAATGATGTTTCGATGATTGTATGACAATGGGAAATTAAGTTGACTACAAAGTAAATCATAATATTCATTGATTAGACTACTCTTTAAATTTCCATCGGGAAGTTCACTTCATGATCTCCTACCCTGCGGGATAATACTAATTAATAAAGACCATTATTTAATGTAATCAATCCATGGTTACTCCTAGGCTATTGTGCCATACCTAGTCTGGTCTATAACTTGAAGATCGGACAGAGACTTCCATAATACGTGAACACCGTGAGTGTACAGGAAGTGGAAACACAGTGTAGAGATAAAGCTGACAAGTGGGCCTATATATATAGTATAGTCGGCACAGAACAGATTCGATTCATATAATAAGACATCTTTAGTTTGTTTTTCTGTAGACGTTGAGAGCACGACTATGCATAGAGTTTTTTCAAGAGTAATCCAAATAATGTGGTGAAACTCGTGTATGTCCAAATATTTTAAAACTTAAATTGAAATTTATGTGCCAATCCTTCAAGAAATTCAATTAAGTTACTTTATACAATAGAGTTTTAATTTGTCACTACTTGATTAATTATTATTTTAAATTTTATTTTTAATTAAATATTAATTTAAATCAAACTCGACTTTTTTTATAATTCTTCGTTATTGCTTATCTAGAATATATATAATTATTACTTAAATCAAACCTTCACATTCTTCAAATAATTTATAACACATAATATATATAAAGCATTAAAAAACAATAACCATCTAGTAAAAAATCGATAAAACTCAAGATTTGAGAAATTTTATATTACACAATCTTATCTTTGAAAGGTTAACCTAAGTGATAATATAAAGGGTACTCATGTACTCAAAATTGAACTTAGATATACATCCATCTTTGAAATTGATGATTAGGGTATAATGAGGCACATGTAAGCTGATTAATCCAAGTAAACATTGATGAGATTGTATCATTATGTCAAGCTGGAAAATCCCAAGTACCTGCAGGAATCAGTTGATCATTAGGATCCTAAGTCTGCACTATCAGCACATGCTGTCCTTCTTATTCATTACAATCCAATACTAATTAAAAAAATATACTACTAATTTTTCTCAATAATATTTATTTCTCAAGAAGTCCGATAGTAATTGAAAAATATAATTATCTAGTGGTAATATATATTTGCATTACTTAATACATAAGTCAAATCATAGTATTGTATACTGAACCTCCTAACTTTTGGTATTTCTTTATATATTGAATATACCATGTAAGGGGTCCCCTATGCGGTGTCAGCGAGCCATAATCTTAGGTCAATAATAATGCTTTTGATTACACCATCAACCTTCCTGTATTCAAACATACGAACATAACTCAGACAATCATACACAGATCAAGCCGAAAGGTCTTCCAACATCCTCTTCTTTCTCTTCCCAGCAAATCCCTTCTCTTATGAGTCTTAAAATTACGTTAGCAATAATAGTATACAAACTTGGAGTTGGAGACGTGGTTGAATGAATTGCAAAGTTTAATCATTTTGGGGGGATGAGTCAAAAGTGAATTTTATTTTATTTTTAAACTACGCAAATTATTAGTTGCATGCAATATATATATTATAAATTTAGAATTTTAGTAAATTATAATTTGAAATTAGATAGTAGCTTTAATTAAAATAAATAACTAAAAAATTAGGCCGGTTTGACCAATTTAATCATTAAAATTTTAAACTTTTGATTAGATTTATTTTAATAAATTTTGCTATTAAAAATTAGGTGACTTTTGTAAACTAGCGGATTTTCAAACTAAAATAAGTTATTGGTTTTTAATTTAACATTCTTCTTCCTTAATTAAATTTCAAATTTTCCAGTGAACAATCAAAATTTTATCAAAATGCTCTTATTCCATCGCTTTTGACTCCTCATATTCATTAGAAAATATAAGCAACTTAAAAATCTTGACACACACAGGACTACGAAAATTATTAAAAATAATTATTTTTAATTTTAGATTGAATTATTATGATTGCTGTAAATTAATTAAAATTTTATAAAAATTGATATTTTAATAAAAAACTCATTTTATTATATTTTTACTTATTATAATTTATAATTTGAATTTATTATATACCATTATAATTTAAATATCTTATTGTATCAATTTTAAATTTTAATCTAATTTTTAAAACATTATTTTAAATATTCATTAGAGAACTCACATAGTATTATAGCTTTTTAAATAAGAAGGCTCTTGAGTCTTGAGAGCTCTATCTTTTATCACTTGAATCTTTTGAGCTATGGAGCCATGGAGGTCAATGACCTAAGAAGAAGAATATAAATTTTTGGGACATTGAGCCATAGATCCAATCTTCTATCATTCAACGAATGACGTCCCTAACTTTGATGTTTGGCAACTCTAAAGAGGTACATAGGTCTAGACACTAAAGAGCCACAGGTTGATTGACCAAGAATCTGAATACACTTACTATTTGTTCTCTCGATTTCTCAAAGGGCACATTGCCGTATTTTTAATAATATAATAATGGTATATTATAGCATTTCTTGAGTAATTTAAATACTATATATATATGAGAAGCGTGCATTAAAGTTATTGAAAGATACATGGTTGTCCACAATTATTTATGAGTTGGTTATACCTCTTTGATTTATCAAGTTATTTACAGCAATATTATTGTTGAACATGAAAACAATATTGCTAACTTTGTTTCAGCCATGAATTCAGTAAATAAACATAAATGAATTAGTAAGGAGTGACCTTTGGAATTTCATCAATAATATTATTAGAATGATTAGTTTTTTTAAATTTTATGTACATGAACATAAAAAGTAATTATATATTAATGTTCAATTTTGAAAATTACATAGAAATTTATCTTTTTATCTAATGATCAAAAAATTGATCTGATTCAACTCTAAAATACTATTAATCAACTAATTTTCTTTTTTGTTTATCTTAATGACTGTTATTATTAAAAATTGATCGGTTAGTTTTCGTAAAATAATTAATTTTCATAAATTAGGATAAACCATTTTTAACAAAATTTTCTTTAATTAAATTTTAACTTTTCGATAGGCAAGGGTAACGTTAATTTTATTTCAAATTCTTTAATTTTGTTTAATATTTATTATATACTGAGCTTACAACAGTTTAATATCAGTTGAACTTTTAAATCTTAAATTTTTTTATAAAAATGTATCTTTTTATCTAGTGATCAAAAAATTGAACCGATTCAACTCTAAATACTCTGAATCAACTAATTTTCCTTTTTGATTTATCTTAATGACTGTTATTATTAAAAATTGATCGGTTAGTTTTCGTAAAATAATTAATTTTCATAAATCAGGATAAACTATTTTTAACAAAATTTTCTTTAATTAAAATTTAACTTTTTGATAGGCAAGGTTAATGTCAATTTTATTTCAAATTCTTTAATTTGTTTTAATATTTATTATATACTGAATTTATAACAGTTTAATATCAGTTGAACTTTTTTTTTTTAAGGATTAGTCCGGGAACTAATCCCTCTGCGGTGAGAACATCTCAAATCAAGGAGTGTTACCACTGGTCCAAGAGTTTGCTGCATTCCCAAGAGTCGAACCCTCAACCTCTTGGTTAAGCGACGAAGGTATGTGCCACCTATGCCAACCCCTCGGGTTTCAGTTGAACTTTTAAATCTTAAATTTCTGATATAATTTTTGGTTTGTTTTTTAAAATATTGCTTTTATCAAATATTATTTATTAAGAGAATCACTTCTCATTTTCCAAGATGGGATCTTGTAATACACACACATGCGGCATGCAAGAGTCTTGCACTGGTCAACTCAATGAAGAGTCTGCCCCCGTTTTTCACGCTTAGAGAACTTGATCACGTCAAAGGTTTTAAGAAATGTCATAGTATTGAGACGTGATGGGTTCGGTATAAGTTAAACATAAACAGTCAACGAAACCACAAAACCAGAACCCTAAACCAGAACCCTAATCTCTCTGTCTTCGTCCTATAATGGGACGACGACTTTGACATCTATTAATAACAATAGGTCATCCTCAGATGGTCCAAGTCTTTTGGATTATAGCTCACGAAATGCTATTACAAGTTAAGGTAGTAGACTTAATTGGATGATTACTTGTTAAGTGACTAATTACGTGCACTTAGAAATGTATTCCGTACCACCTTAAACCTGAAAATTATGATTTATAAGTTGATTATCATATTCAAAGTAGTAGACCTAAGTGGTCCATTAGTGTTTTATCAAGTGGAAAGATCAATCAATGAGTCTACATTGCGACTGAAATTAATTGACTTTGCAAGTTGGAAGTGCAACTTGTTCTTCTTTCTCTTATTCCTTGTTTACTTCTTAATATGAAAGGATTAAATCATTATAGTTTGGAGAGAAATAAGCCAATTTTAAGATAAAGACCCTGGTGTCGGGAAGAATAATATAGGCTTGCTTTGACGAAGACGACGACGACGACAATAACAATGTAATAAAAATTTCGCTAAAACGTAGAATCTGAAAAATGTAATAATATATAATCTTACTCCTAATTAAAAATTTAGGCTTGCCTTAAATATAGATGAATAAAACACATGTTTCAAGAACTATCCCGTTTGTTATAAAAGCTTGTTCAAAATAATTTTATTTATAACATTGTCATAAAATAATTTGGACCCTTATTTACAAAGTTGGTAACAAAACCGTAACTTCTCTATGGATCAGAGAGATATTTCCATATTATTTATTCATTCTGATCATCTTCAGAATATACATTAGAATAAAATGTGAAACAAAAGAGATATGAAGAGCAAGCTGCAAGGCTGCCGGCCGTGGTGTTACGTCTTCGTTTTGACAAATATTGTTGATATTCAAACTTATTAAAATGTATGGTCAAGATCTAATTTCCATTATTACTTTAAATTTCGATCCACAACCAATTTTAACCTATTCAGGACATTTTCTTGTACTTTCCCTCTTGATTTTTACGAAAAATATTGTCTACAAGTAAGCAATTACTATGGACGTGGCTTATGTATATATAACTTCTTCTTTCTTTTTTTTGGTTGTCCACGAGATGTTTTAGAAGGGTCTCAACTATAAAAAGACACCTTTAAGTCATTCACACCCAAACTAATCTTTGCTTGAGTTGAGTAAATCCCTTGTGAGAAGCAAAGCTCTGACCTTAAATTTTAATTGACTGTATGCACGAGGGGATTAGTAACCTCTTCAATTCCTTAAGAATGAGTCATTGCTTTGCACTATTTTAATGGAGGGTCGGCTTCTCATACCCTGAAAGCATTGAATATATATATATATCTATATATAGTAAAAGACATAAACCTTCAATATAATTTAAGAAATATTTAAAAATATCATAATTTTAAAATTAAAAACTTCTAGTTTGCAGTTTTTTTGAAAAACCTCTTTTATTATATTTTAATTAAAAAATAACAACGAAACATATAAATATCACACATAAATTAATCAAATGTCACTAATGTAGTAATTCAAATCGGTTCTTAAATTCGGTTCAAATCAATTAAATTTGACTTAAAATTAATAATTTAAAATAATTATAATAAATAATTATAATAAATTGATAGTGTCGGTCAAATTTAATTAGTTCAGCTTCAACTTGATAGTAAGTTGAGGAGTCATATATATATATATGAGTTATTCGATAATCCAATAATATGTAATAAATATATATAATAGTAGATTAGTAGTTTTGTCTTTTTACATATCATGTTTTACAGTGAGACAAGTATTAGGTACGAATTATATAATTAGAGTCAACCTTCTCGATATTCCCTGAAGTGCCATGTAATGTAGCAAGTGAGATTTGATGAAAAAATATAAATAATGATGTATTATAATGTGCCATATTTATCAATGCACACATTAATTAGCATTATGCATATAATAAAATACATTACAATATTAAAATATGTGAAAATAACTTTAATTAATTCATTTAATATAATAAAAATAATTTTACAAATTTTTTATGTTATATAAACTTTTAAATTAAGATCTAGCTAGAGTTTGATATAGATGGATTAAGATAATCATGACTTAATATACTTTAATGAAAAATTCTTTTTAAAGTTTGAGATAAATCCAAAAAATTTAAAATAATTTGAAAAAAATCTCATTTTAGACTTAGAAATACTACTAATTTTTAAAAAATATTTTAATTAATAAAATATTTTTAGAGGAGAAAATTACTATTTTTTGAAAAACCTCAAAATTCAAAGTGTTTTTGTCAACGATCTTTTATGGTTCTTCTCCTAGTCTACCGTTCTTGCCTCAAGTTGAAGCATTAGAGAATGAGAATGATTCAAAAGAAAAAGGGACGATTTACACTGAAAAAGCTTTGATTTTGATTGATTTGGATGCGTCTTAAACAGAGTACAAAATAATTCTATAGATCAAAACTATTCCTTTAAGGTACTTCCATGGCGTACTAGTGTTTTATTTTACTAACAATAATAGTTAAAGTTGATGAACTCTGTTTCGCTTCCCCTAAGAAGACAAAATTAAATACCGTTCCTCAATCCCAACCTCTGGACCCTCCTCTGTACAGCTAGAGACAAAAGATCCAAAAAAACCAAAGAAGAGAAAAAAAAAAAGCGAAAAACCACTTAAACAAGCGAATCATTATCATGACCATCTGTATTATCAAACAAATGTGAAGAATCATCGATGGTTTCAGCTTTATTTGGCTGCTTTTCATCGACATTAACAACGAGAAGACCTGAACCAGTCAGTTGTTTTGCTCTCTGTGCTTCACCTTCCCAATCGGTGCGACCCAGAACCATGAGCATGGTGACCACACACGAAGCTTGTGCGGCTAATAGACCTAGCCATAACCCTTCAAAGTCATAATCTGTAAAAAATGCTAACCATATAGCCACTGGCATGCCCACTAAGTAGAAGCAACCAAGGTTGATGTTGGCTCCGACTTTTGGTCTCGCTGTTCCTCTCAGCACACCACAGCCGGTGGTTTGTGGGCAGTTTCCGAGCTCACAAAGTCCTATTATTGGCAAAACAAGTGATGTTAAGGTGATGATCTCTTGGTCTTGTGTGAACATGCTTGCCCATATCTTCCTAACAGAAGTTGCGAAACACAGAGCTAAGAACCCTAACATGAAGCTGAAAGAGAGCCCTATAATGGCTGCGAACTTCGCTTTTTTTGGTTGGTTAGCTCCTAGTTCGTTACCTACCCTTGTTGATATACTAAAGCTTAGAGAAGATGGGAATATGTAGATCAGTGAGGTGGTTTGAATCAAAATGCCCATTGAAGCAACCGTTGCTCTTGGGTTCACCAACAGTCCACAGAGCAGAATCATGATCTCGTACCACCACCATTCAAGGCACACTGAAACACAGCTTGGGATAGCCAAATTCAGAAGGGTTTTCCATTGCTTAAAGCAATCCATTGACAAGCCATCCCAAGTCTCTTTGTGAACCCCGGACACAAGGATGTAGATGATCAAAAGGGCAACAAGGTTGAAGTTAGTCCACACACCAGCAAGAGCAACACCTTTGATTCCCATGTTAAGGTGTGTGACAAGAAGGTAGCTGATGGGTACATGCAAAAGAATTGATAGAGTGGCACAGCATGTTAGAGGAAAGGTAATGGACTGAGTCCTAAGGTAGATTCTTAAGGGATGTAAAAAAGATTGAGCCAAGAGGTCAGGGATTGAGAAAAGAAGATATGATTGAGCCTCTGAGGCTATGGTTACATCTTGACCAGAAAACATAAGTATTGTCTTCATGTTCAGCCACAGAAATGAAATGGGCAGCGACGTTAAGATGAGCAAAAGCACCGTTCTTTGCAGAGTTAGGCCAAGAAGGGTGTGTTTTTTGGCACCAAAAGCTTGCCCACAAATTGGTTCCATCCCCATAGCAAGACCAGAGAGGATAGAGTAGCCAGTTATGTTAGCAAAACCAAGAGCAAGAGAGCCACCAGCTAGAGTTAATTCCCCAAGACGTCCAAGGAAAAGCATGGAGATCATGGAGCGAGAGTAAAGCAAGAGACCGGTTAGTATCATGGGGAGAGCAATTTTGGAAATGGATATGGCCTCTTGGATTGCAAGAGACAGGTGGGTCTTTTGGGGCTCCCTGGTTTGTTTCTTTTGTTGGTTACATGTTGGTCCTCTGGTGATCAATGGGGTAAGTACGTTGTTGCTCTCTGGGTCCTCCATTAATGGAAGGTTTGAGTAGCCTGGATTGCAGTGAGAGGACAGAGAAGAAGAGTTCTGTTGGCACATTTCGGTCAAGCTGTAAACAAAAGCAGAAGAATCGAGTTTAGGTTCGAGCAGTGTTGTGCTAGAGAAACAGAGAGACAGGAACAGAAACAGAGGAAGATAAGAGATGTTAGTTTAAGAATGGGAGGAGGGGGTTCATAAGTTGAAATTAAAGGGGGTTTTCTAGGGGTTTTTTGGAGGAGCTGGATCTTCAATTAATCTGTCTTATTTTGTTTATCGAATTTTAATCATTTATTTATGTGGATTCTATATTTATTTATGTAGGTCTCGTGTAGGTTCTGCATAAATAAATAGTTCAGACTTAAATAGACAGAATAAGACAATAATTTTGGACAAAAGATTTAGACTCGTTTTTAGAGGGAGACCAGAGACGGCTGACCATTTACACATAACTAAAAAATTAATATTTTAATTATTTATTCAAAATT
>JANSVB020000141.1:722684-742607 GCA_025504935.2 Erythroxylum haughtii | reverse complement strand
CACGAATGCATGCCAAAATGTCAAAAAGACATAACATAAATCGGACTGAATTTGCTTAATATGCTAACCCCTAATTTGGGGCGTTACAGGATATTTTTAAATTTAACATGATATAGGGGATACAAGTTTTTAATTCCATAAAAGTTCTCTAATGCAGTTTAGCATTCAGTGAGGAAAAAAGTTTTCTCTAATGTTGTTTAGCATTCAATGAGAGAAAACAAGATTTCTCTACTGCAGTTTAACACATGTAGTTTAGTTTAAAGTTGGAGAAATCGAGACGTACAAACGAAGATGAAGCATTTTAGATCATACAAGTATCATCCTAGCTAGTTTGCCACACATTATTTTTCTATTCATGTTAGTAAGGTATTAGATATTCGTAATTATATTGAACATGTGTTGTACATGACACATGAGTTTGATATTTTCGGTATCAAAAGTCGTGCGGGACGGAATGTTGAATTTTCATTACCTCTGAATAGAATGTTTTAATTTTTAAAAATTTTAGTACCAATATAGTAGTGTGACTTAACCGATTTTAAACTATTTTAAAACTTTAGTCAAAACTACAATTAATATTTGTCCAAGTGGGAGAATGTTGGACAAGTTTGTCCTTTTTCATAATATTGGACAACTATTAATTGTATTTTTCGGTTTTTTATTAACTTATAGGTTAAGTTATGTAATTTGATCCAAACGAAAATAATAATCTGGTCCAATAAATAATCTAAATTATTGGGTTGAAGTTTGGAAAAAAATAGATCTCGATTAGTGTGAACCGGACAAATATCGAGCTTGTGATGGAGAAGCCTGATATATAAGCTATATATAAAGGTTAATGTCTCTTTCTGTTACTTATTTAATTCGTAAGCATACGGATTCTCTGATAGGTTAAGAGCGCTTATGTCTTAAAAAAACTATAGAAAGACGTTAACCGAGTGTCGATGATTATTTTTCATGAAGGTTTCGGGATATTGGAGCTCATTTCGGCCTTGGAAACTGCTTCGAAACATCGGATGGAATCGAAATCAGGTATTCCATATTTACTTTATTTTTAACCATTTCATGAACGATCTGGGGCACGTAATAAGATCTATTTTACGAGTTAGAAATTTAGAGTGCAGTGAAATTTTGAAACTGAAATTTTGTTGACTGCTCAGTTTGATTTTAATTCTTTGTTGGGTAGTTTTTAATTTTTTAATTTTTTTTTAATTTTTAGTTTTGTTTTTTAAATAAAAATAAAATTTTGTTTGGTTGTAAATATAGTATATTCTTCCTACTGATAATAATGATATATTATATAAAATTTAAAAATAAATTATTTTTATTAGTAAAAATAAATATTTTATTAAAATAAATAATATATAGTTATTTTTATTTTTAATTATTAAAACATATTTTCTTTAAAAAATTATATATTTTAAAATTTAAATTATATTTATTAGTAATTATTAAATTAAATTATTTTATTTTAAAATTAATATTTAAATTAATCAAATTATAACAATTCTAAATAATTTAACATATAATCTTAAATTAAATTATTCATAATTTTTATTACGGTAAGAAACTAAAATAAAAAAAGGAATTAAAAATAAAAAACAGTTTTTTATTAAATTTAAAGATAAAAACAAAAAATAAAAAATTTAATCAGACCAAAACTTTTTTCTGCTACAATGTAAAAACCAAGTCTTTTTGCACAATCATCGACCAACATTGTGAACCTACGCCCAACATACAACTCATTTGGCAAGTTCACTGGAGACAAAGCTCTTGGACAAGGGATGAGTTCTGAGAAGAACAAAAGCTTTATCTGCATTTTCAACTTGTCTTGTCCAGATCGATGACTCGTGTTTCTAGAATTAGAATGAAAGAAAATAGGAGTCAACAAAAAGACACCATTTGATCAAGAACACGTACCTGATTAATGTTTCTGCTAAGTTCGTTACTTAAATTGGACAGATTATTTCTAGCTTAAAATTGCCAACTGCCAACTAACAATCATATTTTAACTGGTTTTATCGAAACATCATGTTCTTCGACCGTGACCCTTTTGGTTCTTTCTTTGTTTGCTTCGAAGATAGACTGTCCTTACTAAATCCTTGTCTGAAATTCTACCATGACCCTATATAAACAAGAAGTTAAGCTATGCCAATAAGAGTCTAACAAGTAAACTCATAGTTACTAAATCCTTGTCTGAAATTCGACTATAACCCTATATAAACAAGAAGTTAAGCTATGCCAATAAGAGTCTAACAAGTAAACTCATAGTTTAAACCGTTTTGTTTCCTTAATCTTATCACCTGTCCCATAACACATCCCAAAACATCGATGAAAGCTGTCCATTGGTAAAATAGCGATAACCTTAAAGCATATCTCATGGCTCAATCTTTACGAACAGATATGAATTATATCAAATATCCAACTTGCGAACTATCAGTTAAAAAGACTACGACAACAACAACAATAACACTTAGTATAAATTTGGCTGACATGTAAAATTTGAAGAAGTTCAGTAATACACAACTTTATTTCTAATTAATTGAAAGATCGAGTTAAAAAATACTATTGTGTACAAAAATTATACATCTAATAACAATTTTCACGTGGGTTATTTGTAAAGAGCTAGTTGTCTTTTTTAATACCAGTTAAATTAATATCTAATGTGAAAATTTAATTATATTTAACATTCATGTAAAATTTAATATTTGATTATTTACAATTTAATACTCTTAGTTACATGACCTCATATTCAATGGAAGTCACCATAGTAGTCAACAAATTTATGGAAACGTCAAAAGAAATGAGGATGATACCTATATATTCTATACAAATGTCCGTTTAAACGATGGCTGGAACCCTAATCTAAACTGTTAAAGCCGCAGTTTTAATCTAACTGAATCTAATCTGTGTTCTAATAAAAGAATCCTAAGACTTCATCTTTGACGTTTTGCTTGTTGTTTAGTTGTCTTCTCCGATATAAAAATGCCATTCCCATTGGTTTCAAGAAAGGGACAAACATGGCGTGGGGTTTTCCCTATAGTGGGTTGTTGCCACGTGTCAAACGGTTCTCCTATTATTTTTCTTCTTGTTTTGTTTTTTTCCACACGAGCATTCATTACATATTGCATTCGGTGGAATGCATACGTCTTATTTGGATCACTTCTAAAAAAGCCGTACCGACAGGTCGATCGGCCGACTTTGTGAGTTCTGACCACAATCAACGGTCGAGGTCTATTGTCATGTTCTTTACGCACACACACAAAGAAAACAGGTTTTAGTCAAAAGAACTTTAATGTAATCGAATTAGGAAATCATTAACTTTTATTAGGATGCAACTAACTTGTACACATGAAGTTTTTTATTGTTACATATATATTTTTTTTTAGCAAAGAAAAAAAACCCCAAATACTATGTAACTAATGCAGTGTCTTATAAAGCTCCTATTTTGGCTCGGTGGATAAGTTCTATGACTAATATCGGAGGTACTTGGAGAATATGTATGTCTATGCTGGATAGGACTGCGAGAGCAACCAGGTTATCGATACATAGGTTCCCTTCGTAATGTACATACTGAATTTGCACTTCTCAATCTCGTTGGATTAATCCACAGGTACCTGTCACTAAAAAATTAAATATGAGAGTATAATTTTAGTGTGCATGTGAGTTAGTAAGGAGCTCTTTTGGCTTAAATGAGATTGTAGATTTAAAACCTCCTTATATGTGCAGCCGTTTAAAACTTGAGGCCAGAGTTTTGCCTCTCGCAAGGAATTTACTGATTCGAGCGGAGATTAGTCTGAGTGTGGATAGCTTAAAGATGTCTTTTCGTAATTGAGATTTTTCTAAAACACCTCGTATACAACAAAAGAAAAAGAAAAAGATGAGAGTATTGTTAAAAGGAGGAGTTGAATTTGTTAAAAGGAGAAGAAAATGAAAGGATAAAGAGACTAAAGTTAGTCCTTGCTTTAGAAATGTGAAGGATGTTGGATGTTGAAAGAGGACCGATTCTCATTTAACTTAAATATAAAAATGGTCATATTTAAATGATTATGGAATTCAAAAATAAAAGCTAGTCTTTTTAAAATTAAAAAAGTGATAATAGATTCAAAAGTGAATTAATATTTTGAGATTTTTTTAATTTAGTAATAAAAAATTTAATCTAGTCAATAACTTTTCAAAATTCATATAAATAACTTGAAAATATTGTTTTTGTTGATGTGGTTAATATATAAATATTCATATAATTTGTGGAAAATACATTAAAAATAAAATTCAACTTGATTTATACAATTTTTAAAATATTAATCACTAAATAATTTTTTTTAAAAAAGTTTGACACTAAAATAAGAATTTATAATGCTCAACAAAAAATGATGAAGCCCTTATTTCTCCTTTTTTTAAAATGTTAAAGTAATTAATGTGACTTAAATTGTGAAATTAAAAGTAAATAACATAGAAAGTCAAGAGCTATGAAATTGTGAATATTAAAAGATCCATCGTGGTTAGGAGACAATCTAGAAGCTTGTTGTGTCGAAGATTACGATAGTTCTACAATAAATAAGTCAAAATGTAATTTTCAACTAAGAAAATAATGGAAGATTCAAAATACATACCCATAGAATAAATACAACTAAATATATTTGAAAGGAATCTTTGAAAAAATTGTTCCATTCTCACCTTTAATGTTCTTTAAATTAAAAATTAAACACTAATTGTTGAGTTACACGTGTCTCTATACTAATTAGAGGTAAAGTTATGTATTATTAGATCTTTCCAAACTTCTCGTTTTAACAAGATTCTTACCGAATATTGTTGTTATTGTTTCATGTGTTGTAAAAACATGCATTGCATTAAAATCTATGAGGTTTTTAATATTTTTAAATTTCTTTCAAGTTAAATATTTATGTAATTTGGTATTTGATGAAATTAATACTTTATGTATATTTAAACACTAATTAAACTTCATTTTATGTATTTTTAACAATTTTGATTAACCTGAATTGTAAATTATATTATGAGTTTCTAAAATCATATAGTAAAGAAAATTGATATTTGTATCCGTTAGATAGGTTTTTAGTAGACTTCTCCAATTCATACACACAAAATTGAAAGAAAATGATAAAAACAATAGGAAATTATTAGACTAAAAAAATAAAAAATAATCTAATTAGTACTTGATATTCGTAATATTTAACCATTTTTAATGAATCTTTTCAATTCAATTAAATTTTAATTTAATGTAATTTGTAATTCTTCTTAGAGTTAATTTAATTAACTATCAAATTAAAAGTATTTTAATGCTAATATCAGTTTTATAATTATAATCTATTTCATTACAATAATTGTTAATTATCTTAGTAAACATGCAAAACAAATTGACTTTTGCAAAATAATTCCGAAAGTTCAATAAAATTTTAAATCATTTAATTCGTTCACATTACATAACTTAAATTTAAAATTCAATTTTTTTCATCTCTAATTTAAAAATATAAATTTGCTATTTTGGTATGAATTATACCGCATGAATTGAGAAAGGTTTTTTTCCTTATAACTTTAGGCCCGTGAAATATTTTACCTAATGAGTCTTAAGAGAAATGTATCGCAAATTTTCAACCCATATATTAATGATATTAATAAAATGATATATAGTAATATAGACCATATTTTCATACGAGCACAAAGATAAATAAGAATTCAAATCTTCTGTTCAGTTTTATGGTGTCTTATTGTGTCCGTTGAATCTCAGTCATTTATTTATGTGGATCCTACGTGAGTCTCGCATAAATAAATATGGATCCTGTAAAAATAAATGACTGAGATTCACTGAACACAATAAGATACCATAAAATTGAACAGAAGATCATTCCTCGATAAACAAAGCCTAATAATAATTTAAAAATGATATACCGTAACAATTAACATACACCATATTTTCATACGAGCACAAAGATGAACAAAGCCTAACAGATGACGTAAAGCAGTAATCTGGAGAAGCATGATACCAGCAAATGGGATGCAATAAGCGTGGCCTTGAGATTTAGGTGGAGCCCACCATGATGATAATCCGACGGCGAAGATGGAGGGTGTGGGTCAATCTAATCAATGTTCCCTTTTACCTGACAGTCGTGATTGGTCGAAAGCATACATTAGTCAGATCGTGACTTGTACCTAAATGAAACTGAATTTTATCCGACGCGCCGCCTTATAGCGGTGGATTTCACTGGAAGGATTTGGACCCTAAACGCCGGAGGTTGACTCCACGCGGGGACAGTTAAAAGAGTTCTGAATTATTGAGATTAGATATAAATCAGTGTCTGAAAAAGGAACCGCAATTTGTGGGGCCTACGTTTTTACCACTTTGTGTGGGATTGCTTTTTGTTTGGTCGGGAAATTTTTAGGCACCGAACTGCAAGGGAAGCTTTTTCACCTCAAAAACGTTCAAGAAAATAAAAAAGAAATAAATATAAAAATGTTAGTTAATGTTAAGTGATAATTTTTTAATAATTAAAATATCTCATATAATTTATTAAAATAATTTTACTTAATTTTTAAATTAATTTATTTACTTAATTTTAGTTAAAGATTCCCAAAAACATTCACTTAGTTATTATTTTTTAATTTTACTTAATTTTTTTATAATTATTCCATTTTTGAAATTATAAATACATGCTCATTGTAATTTTAATAGACTAATTTGAACTTGATCGAACCAAGTTCAGATTGAAAAACTCAAATCTAACCTAACAAATAGTCTTGAACGTCTCAAATATGTCCAAAACTTGAATAAACTCAAGCTAGGACCCGATTATTCAAGTCCGATTCGGCTTAGACTCGAGTTCGAAACTGCAAAAATTTTAAAGCCAGTTGTAGAATAACCAATTGTAGATTGCTGTTCTAACTACCAAGTTTGGCACTCCAGCACTCCTTATTTCACACTCTTTATAAACCTTGACAATGTCAAAATGATTCGGTTCTGGTTGCGTCTGTATTCTAGACTAGCCTTCTCTTTACGACAATGGCCTTGACCACGACCATAACCACGGCTTCTCCGTTCGATTTGTTAAGGACTTCTAGGCCATTTCCGATCATAGTTTCACCTCTCTGGTGACCTATCATGACCCTTTTCGGAACTGTTTCCATTCCTCCTCTTGTCATCATCTGACTGCATGTTCTACTGAAATTAGTAATTACTCGATCCATCAACTTGCAACACAATGCAGTCAAAGTAAAGACCAAGATAAGTGGAGAAATTAAAGCTTCAAACTTATATGCTCCTCAGGAGAGGAAACAAACATCATATTTGTAGCTTTGAAGGCTTTGGTGGCATTATCCTGTAGACCATATTGAACAAATGCAGAAGTTTCCTCTAATCCTTACAGTCACTATCTTCCCATATAAAATTTAAAGTGCCTTTCTAGGTCCCTTGTCCTAGTATCGTGAGAATCTAAGCTGAGATAGGTCATCATGCCTTCTTATGCCTCTCTCTTGCTGATAAACCAAAAGAACACTATACGGAAAACCGATGCTAAGTTCAAAATTATGTCAATGAATACCAAGCAATCCTATTGAAGAAAGAATATGAAATAAAAGAGCAATTAATAAATAAATACTATATGGATATGCACAACTAATGTAAAGGCACAACTCAACTTAAAGTTCATACCAACTATATAAAAAAGGAATGAATTACCTTTGTCCTTTCTACACAAAGTCAATGATTCTTTGGACCAAATTCCACCCGGTGTGAATCCCACAAATTGCATCTTCAGCATATCTCTCATCTTCCATGTAGATAAAAGGAAATCCTATAGATATGAAGAATAGAAGTACATAGGCAGAATATTACACTAATATATTCAACTAAAAGCAACAAGGTAAGCGTTTAAGGATTCTTGGATATGTGAAGGTAGTCTCGTGAGGAGCACTTCATGAACCAATTAAACCAGACCCTTGAATAAAATTTTGGCCAAACTTTCTCCAATTTATAAACCAAGTGATAATAAAAGTAGTAATAGACCTTATGCATGGACTAAATGATTTCAAGGAAATAGAATCCAAGGGTGGATGTCTTGTGATGGGTCAGTGAATATAGTGTGTCCTCTCCATATTCTGATGCCTCTGCTCTGGGGTTAGTAACTTGAAACATGTCCAAGATTGGTGGCAGAGAAAAAAGTCATAAGGAATGAAAGGCAATAGTGACTTGAGGGAAATTGGTAATGATTCTTTCATTGGAGATGAGAAAGAGAATGTATCTTCTTGAAACAAGAAGAGGAAGCTTGGCACACCCAAGAAACATAAACCTCAAGGGCTGGCCATTAGCCACGAAGGTTATGTACTTCCCAAAAATATCCAGCATCAAAGAAAATGTTGAGTATGGATTGATATTCATATAACACTGCATTTTCTTTCATTTTCCTAACACATCCTGAAGCCCCAACTGAAACTCAGCAGCGGACAATTGCAGCTGCCGAATCAAGTACTCAAATAGCGATACAAGTGGTACCGGTGGTAGGCGTTATTGCTAGAGGCACAGTAGTATGACTTCATCCTCATGAAGTTTATGTTGAAGTTGCAGGCTCATCGGCATTGTGCATGGGGTGTGCGAGTAAAGTTATCAGTTATCACATTATTTGCACTCATTAGTTCTATTTTCTTACAAGCCATATCATAATGGTGAAACCCATGATATCATGTTAAACAATCTAATGACAGTAATTTAGAATTCAGTCCCCAAAAGCACGTTGATAGTACTCAAGATTAAGTATATCAGCTCCATAACATCACAATTGCAGATCATTCTGACATTTCTCCTTCCCCGTCTAACTATATAATTAAGTACCAAGTACGATCATAACATCATAAAGTGTAATAACTAGTTTCCATGGTTTAAATCAACACATAATTTTATGTTTGCCATTCAATTATTTTAAGGCCCCCAAAACTTGATCCAAATGTTATGATTCATTCAATCTGCAACAGATAAGCTACAAAAAAAGGATTTCAAACACAGCAAAATCGGTTTACGAAGTACGCACAGTGAAATGTACGAACAGATGCCAATTTCACAATACACAAGAAACAATCAAGCATAGAAAGAAAAGAAAGGTCACCAGACTTTCATGTCCACTCTTTGGACTCCCCTATATCGTCTAAATAGCTGTTCCAGCTCAGACTGCCTAGCGTCATCCTCACTTTGCCTGCTTCAAACTCGTCAACACAACAAACATATAGATATCAAGTAACAACTTGACTCAACGAATTAGCATCTACAAAAAATTAAATAAAAGAAATGAACTTTATAGCTAATCACAGATTAAAGCACATAACAACCAGACCTATCAATCGGTATGAAAATCATCTCTTTCGCACCAAAAAGCCCCTCGGAGAGTAGCTTTCGTTTTCTCGGGAGCCAAACGGAAAATAGAAGAATTCCAACGAAGCAAACAAGGAAATGAAATCAAAGAGATTCGAAAAGTAGTGCAGATTGTTTTCACATCTCAAAAGCAGCGATTTTTAGGCGCGAAACTCAACATCTTTGCCCTTCCAAGGACAACACAGGGCTCAGGTCTAACAAGATAAGGAAGGGGAAAGTGGATTTCTTACTTCAAAATTTTTAGTAAAATAAAAATTAATTTTTAATACTTTTAAATGAATAAAATTTTATGTAAAATTAAATTTGTATCACAAAAATTATTATAATATAACAAAAACTTATTTTTTTAATGCGATATATAGTTGAAAATTGTCTTTTAAAAATATTATTAAAATATGATTATATTTATTAAACTTAATAAATAAGTATTATTTAATTATAGTTAATTTAATTTTAATTAGATAATCTATTTCCTAAATTACCAACCACAAAATTCAGTAATTTGAATCCTAAATTCAACCCAAAAAAAGGCCCTTACCATTTTCAGGAACTCTCTCTACATCTTTTTGGCTTGAAAGCAAGAAATCTAACTTGGATCTGCTTTGAACTTTCTGTAAGATTAATATAAATAAGAATGTTCATCTGTGCTAGCTGTAAATGGAGATTATTCCAACGCCTAGTCTTTATCTGAAACTCCATACTTAAGTTCCAAGAACTGTTATGAAGTTCTTTACAAACTAAAGCAATAGAAAACCAGAGTCTCTCGACTACTCATTCTAAACCAACTTTACAAAACTTCTCCTCCAAAGGCCTTGTATGATAGTTCCAGGGCCGTCTTTTCAGAAGATGTCATCATCAAATAAGGAATTGAAGAACTCGTCGTTCCAATCCTGCAGATTAAAGAAAAAAGAAGTAAACGTAGCTTTCATCAAGTTGCAGACTAGAAAAGTAGATTACTCTGAGCGCTAGAAAGGATTAAACTCGGATAGCTAAGCCACATGCCTGAATCTGAATCCCTTCTGTTGCATTATCTGCTGAATACATTCCGTCGAGATTAGCATCCAGGATAGTTTCAGGGTCCTGTTGGTTCACATACATATAATAAGTGAATCCCAAGTACCGACTCGGATGACAACTATTATTCACTGGGAGATTTAAGGTTCTTACCTGGATAAAGCTAGGTTGATAAGCATCCACTAGATTTTCATTTCCATTAAAGTTAATCCCTCCTCCACCTTGGACCTATACATAATAAAGACATGTTACAGAGAAGTGTGAACTTCTTCAAATTTCATAGCTTGTGAATGTATAAGTGCAGAAGGTTCAATTAAAGAGTTCAGGTTTCTGATTATGCTTAGGAACATGTGAAACAGAGACGTGCCTGGACTGAGTGTTGATCATTCCAAGCAGTGAGTTGCTGATATGAGTTAGGATACGAAAGTCCACTGGAAGGAGTATTGTTGAGTTGAGCTTGATATGAATTGCTTGCAGAGAAGCTGACTTTAGGTTGGTTTGAGTTGCTTGCAGAGAAGGTTGAGTTCCGGAAACCTTGTGCAGCTTGTTGCTAGACATAAGAAAATACCAATCAATTTATCAAATCAAAAGTCCTGTAGTGTCATGATCTTAAAAGAATGTATGAATTAGCGGATGTCATCTGCAGATTACCTGATAAGGAGATTTGGTGTGAGATAGAATTTCATCAAAGTCACTGTTCAGCTGCAGGTGATTTAAAATGTCATCCAAGGTAGATCCATCGCTGATTAAGTTGAAAAAGTCCATGTCTTCAGGTCCATTTCCAATGCCATCCTGATTCTCTGTAATTGACGGCAAGATCGAACTGCTTTCAGGATTAGCGCCAGTGAGGGATGCTGAGAATTGGTCAGGAATCGCACTCCCTGTCTGAACCAAGTTACTGAAAGAACCATCCCCCATTGATGGAACACTCGAGGAGAAACCGTTGCAGTTCCAATTTATAAATCCATTGATACCACTTAACATGTCACCTGCATTGAAGTTCTTTTGTCCCAGTCCGTCACCGATCATTTCAGTTTTAACATAGTTATCTTGTCCATTGTTCAGGTATGGAGAGGAATTGTTGACAGCTACCACACCATCTCCAATTCCTGAAGCAGTTGGAATGTTACAGATTTTGTCAGGACTTGGTAGAGTTTGAATCTGTTGTTGACCTAGGGGCACTGGAAGCTGACGATGAATAGGAAAGTTATTCAGGGAAGTGAAGTTGGGGCTATCAGGTGATAAAGAAACAGTTTCTCCACGTCCTGGTTGGATTTGAGCTCCCATTTTTTGCATGCTTACAAATTCAGGTAACCGTTGTTGTTTTTGTTGTTCCAAACTATGAAGCATCATGGAAGCAAGTCCATTGGCAAAGGTCGACCTCAGGTCCTTCTCTGACGAGTCTTTTGGTATTGTGCTATTCCCTTTCTCAGCAACCCGTTTAAGGAAAATCCTATATTTCTGCAAAGAATTAACATGTTTCTTCATCAGGCTAGTAAGTAGAAATTAAAGATTATAATTTATGCATTATTCTTTAATATGTAATTATACATTTTTATTATTACTGATAACTCTTATAAAAGTTCAAATTATCAAATAAATATTAAAATTATTAAAATGTAATCTTAAACTAATAATAAAGTTTAGACAAAACATGTAAAATGTAATATAATACATTGTTTTGCAATTAAAATAAGAAACTTTCTCAGGAAATCATATGAGAAAGTAAGTCATTGCATCCTACCTGTAAATGACTAGCAACATTTTCTCTGGTAAGTCCAGGCACGCTCATGAACTCAAGAATCTTTTTGGGAACAGATTCTGAATGGACCAATCATGAAAAGAGAAACCATTGAAAACGTTTATCAAGTTGAGAAATGAACACTTCAACTAAAGAAATCATGTTCAAGTTAAGGAAACGAAACAAGAAAATCATTAAGCGAAAAAAACACTACTTACTGTCCAACCCTAAGTGGCTTATGGCATGAAGAAACCGGTTATGGAGTGAGTTAGTCCAAACCACCTTGGCCTTTTTCGGGCCGGTGGTAGTTCCATCTTCATCTTCTGTGTTACCTTTCCTTTTCAGTTTCTTTCTAGATTCCTTCACATCGCGCCTTTCTTGGGACACAGAAGCTGAAGAATTTATGTATTCAATGGGAAGTTTCTCGCCTGATGAGGCTATTCCTTCCATGATGGCACTAGGTTTTCCTTGCTTCGATGTCACTGCGCATTGCCAAATGTTCTTGAGATTGTTCTGGTTAACTGGTTTCTTCATATAAAAGGATGCTCCACTCTCTAAACAGTCCATTACCACACCTTTTTTATCATCAGAGGACATCACTGCATCATAACAAGAGAGTTAAATAGTATGAAACAGTGAAGAAAACTCAAGTTTTTGAATTGAGATCATTATACTTACCGACAACAGGAAGATTGAACTCTTCATTCACGTGTTGTTGAAGTTCAATACCATTCATCACAGGCATGTAAAGGTCAGTAACAACCAGGTCGAAGAAGCCTTGGTGCAACCGAAGTTGTAACAAATCATCCAGAGGACTCCTTACAGTAACAACCGACAACTCGAGCTTTGGAGCTAAATATACTTCAAAAAGTCTCAAATTTATCAAAAAGAACATGATGATTATGCATATATCGACAAATCATACTTTAATTTCTCTATCCAACACAATAGATGAGGGGAAATGAATGTTATTACATATATTAATCAATTGAAGTAACAGAACAATAAATTTTCCAAAATAGACTTTGCATATGCATGCATGTAACGTTCATTGTGATATGTCAAGGTTCTTAAGGTGGGTTAGACTTGAATTGGAAAAACATAGAGACAAGAAACTAGGTAAGTTCAGTTTAGGTAATGTTTTATTAGTTGAGAGCTAAATTTCCTTTTTCTTTCTTAAGAGTGCTTAAACAATATCTATATTAAGAGATGTATGTAAGAGATGAAGGAAGAACCAACCTTTTTACTTAGTAATGACATACTAATTGCAGAATGAGTACTTCCATTGAAACTGATTGAGCTCTAAGTCTCTAACCAAATGAATGAGGATTGGCCAAGTAAGTGTAGGGATAGCTCAATATATACATATATATAGAGTATATTCAATGTTGGGTTGAAGTTAGGTTGAGTATTTAATTCAATTCCATAATATTTTGTGTCAGGGTTAAATTAAGAAGCTTGAATAAGAAATTTACATGATAAATGAATTAAAGCTTCTAATTAATGTAAAGTTTGTTTTATTGTGACAAGTAATATCTAATTATAGATTACTATAAACTTCTGTTTATTAGTGAGTTAAGAGTCCTAGTCTAATTTCTTTTTTAGTAAGATATTAAAATTGATATATATGTATAATGATAACTAAAAAATAAACATGTCGATAAAAAAGTATTCGAACAAATAATTAAGACAATAATTAAAATAAGATATCTAAATGCAATAATTTTGTTATTTACTTAGAAGAAAAATAAAAATTAAGAGATTAATGTAATAAGATTTTAAATTATCAACAAAATTATTTTAAATCAGAGTAAAACGAGGAAAGTAAATGAAAAAAATGAAAGAAGATTTTTTCTTGAATGCAAAAATTAATATTTTAAATATTTTGATTAAATTTATGAGATATTTTAACTTGAAGAAGAATACAGTCTTTAAATTAAGTGTAAAAGTAATTAAATCTAAGTATGAACTTTATAAATTTTTTTAAAAAACTAAGCTAATATGCAAAAGATACAAAATGAAAAATTAGTATATACATTTTGTTGATTCTCACTTCCTAAAATTATCATCAACAACAGCAGAAAGTAATGGATCAAATGAAGAAAACATGCATGCAAACCTTCGTCAGATCATCCTCAGTGACCATTTGACGATCAGAATCCACGTAAACAACCAAACACAAGTTGAAATCATCCACAGAAATCAAAAGGGTCGTCAAAAAAATTCACAAACTTTCAGAGAAAATGTTGGATTTAACGAAACAGATGTCGGTCACTTCAAGGAGTATCTGCAGGCTCGTGATCTAAATGGGGAAACACACAACAATCTGGTAAAGAACATGAGATGTATATGTATCTTCACATATATATACCTCTAGGACAGTAAGTTTTAAGCATAGATGCAACGATTGCAAGAGAAGTAGAATCATCATCCACAACCAGTATTTGGATCTTCAAGAGAGACGAAGTGGCCTTCAAAGATGGAGTAGGCACAGACCTCTCACGACCCATGTTTTGTAAACTCTCAGACATGGACAAGAAACTTTGTAGCCGAGTAACTACTGACTCAAGTGTAGAAAAAAAGAGCAGAAAGCTGGAGTTTACAGTTGTCTTACAACTCTTAATATATAGCTAGTGAGACACCTGTTCGATATATAGAAATTCTGCTGTTTCTTCCTTTTATGCTTTTCCTAAAACTATCTTAATCTTTCTGTGTTTTGTTTCTCTTCACTCGGATTGTTTCACTTTCTGGATTAAATGTTGAAGTGGAGATGAATTTACAAGGCTCTTCATTGCTAAATTAGTCTAGTTTAGTATGAACTCAACATAGAAGGAGCAGTCAACACAAAACCCTGTCTAATGATGTGAAAAAATCTGGAGTTCACATTTACTGCACTTAACCAGAATTAACATATTCTTATAAATGGTGTTTTCTTTTTATGAATGTATATGTATTCCAAATAACAAATGGAATTTAATAAATTATGAAAACTTGGAAGTAATTGGTTTTAATTAGATTGTTTTAACAATATTTGTGTATGAATTTTTCTGTTTTTTTTTTTTTTTTTTGTCATAGTTAACTATAAAACGATGTTGAGAAAACATGAGAGGGCCACCAATTTGTATGGTAGCGTTTCACTTGAATATGATATGTGATTTAAAATTTTAACACAACCAAATTTGGATTTGTAAAGAAAGAAAGTTGTTTAAGTTCTATTGTTGGAAATAATTACTCTTTAATAAAATGCTACAATTAAAGGATGTCTAAAAAGAGGGTTTTCTTTCATATTTGTTAGGTAAATACATTGTATTGATTGAAATATAAGATTAAAATAAAATAATGAAATATATGTATTCTATAAAATAGAAAATATTAAAATATACGTACTTTAAGACCGATCAATATACGTTTAATGAACTTTTGATCGTATCTAGAATACGACAAAAGAATTCAAATGTATAATAACTAAAAGAATTTATTGGTCGTTATTCGGTAGTCGTTAAAAAGTAGTTATATTAACGATAAACTTGATTTCATCTAGACTAGGAAAATAAAAAGATACTCATACTTAAATTACATACAAAGACATAGCTCAATCATAACAATTTTGATACACTATGATATGGTTAAAAATATTAGACTAGACTTCAAGATTGTTTAAACAACTATAATATTAATATATTTATCAAAATAATAAGCATTGGACATAGAACTATACTTACAAACTGGATACTACAGATTTGGACATCATCTTCTCTATCAGCACCAACCTGAACCTGACCTGATTGCATTTTTTGAACAACTGAATGTTGAAGAAAGGCTCACTGGTCTGAAGTAAAACAATGGTTTAAACTAATGTATTAAGCACTTGTTAGGTTCCATCGAAGAATGAAAAACACTTGTCAGGTTAAGTTGACAGTGTTTTCTGCAGTAGATTCTGGGAGAAGAGATAGATTTGAGTTTCACAAGTTGGTTTCAAAGTAGGCACTCACCTACACTTATATATTATGTGGGAAAGTGTAATTAAATGAAGACTTATCTCTTTTTGGTGTGTGTCTTTATTGCATAATAACTGCTTACCAGGGCCACATATATGCAAAAACCAGTAAACAGGTTGTGTACTTTTTGTCTGCCATTATAAAATTGCCCAAGTAATTAAGAACCCATTGTCTGGCACTTTCTGCATTAGTTACTTGCTTTAATTTGGAGGTTTTCCACTATATTTTGGCAACATGTAATCTCTTTTAGTAATATTTCCATTAATTTAGATATTTCCGTAATGGAAAATACTGTTTTCCTTTTAAGTTTTTGATTTGTTATATCTATCCATTCAGAGCATGTGTGAATTTATTTTTAGTTGTAATGATTAGAAACTATAATTATACATTTTTTTCTGAAGTATTGATATATATATATATATATATATAATTTATATATTTATAGTTGTAATGATATGGTTATATTGGAACTTACCAAATGATATGACCAGCAATAAAAAAATTTAGTGTATCATTACACAAATAAAAGATCTCTTGTAAATAGTTTTTTTTTTTACATTTTCTTCTTGTATTTATTAAGTATTTAATTATTTGTTTGTTTATTTATTATTATTATTATTTGTGGTTCATTCAAAATCAGAATCTCTACTAGTTAGACTATCAGACCTCTGAAGATCTTGGGCGTGATTGTTGTTAATTCTATGAATTCTTTTAAAAATTTAAAAATTATCTGATCCTATTTAAATATAGTTTATTGATAGATATTAAACAATATTAAGAAAATTTTTGTTTAATAACTCAAAAGTTATTAATTTAATCCATTCAAAATGTAGGCTTGTAATATGTATAACAAAATAATGAAAAAATTCATAATAAACTCAATACAAATAATGATTCCTTTCAAAATTATACAATCAAAATGGAATGAGATTTTGTAATCCCTATAACTATAGTGAAGGTTTAATTTGTTCATACAATTCCCATATTACTATGCCAATCAGAGTGTCTCTGATGAGGCTCTTGAGAAGGTCACCAAGTCTGCTACTAGACCCATCAGAAGAAGCTGGTCTCTGTCCAACGAGGTCTCGAAACCGCAGATTTCCTTGATCAGAGATAAGAGCATAGATCACACCGTTCATATGGCCTTTTCCGATCACCCCCACCACTCTCTTGCTGTTATTCACTGCTTTGCTTCGTTTCAAGGACCATGCAAGGTACTAGGAAACACACAGACAAACATGTTTCTGTAAGAAGGCAAAACCATTTCTCCAATTTCAGGTGCTCTAAATGGTAAAGTAGAATTGGAAATTCTTGTAAATGATAAGACAAAGAATGTGTACACTGTCTCGTTCATGTATAAGAGGTTGAAGGAGTGATGGATACGAGTAACTTAGTTGCTCGTAAAGCTGAAAATTGTCAGCATCTGTACTTGATTCCTGAAACATGAACAGGACGAAAGTTTCAAGTTCCACAGGAAACTAATAGTTTATATGTTGGAGGTACTGATTCGTGACCAATCCTCCTGTAATCTACTTTCTTTCACAGAAGTTGATGAGATTTCTATGCGAAATTCTAGACACTACAGATCATGTCAGAGGCCTGAAGAGAAGAGGTAATTACACAGAAGTTCTGAATGATTGGAACTTGAATACTTGTAATAATCATAATCTGAGTATCTGTTAATAAATAAGCAGAATCTGACATGGAAAAGACAGCTATGTGTTCTGTTATGTGGGAAATTCACATGAAAAAACAGTTCCAAACTGGAACCGGTTAGAGGAAGAACCTGTGAGTTGCCCCTAGAAATGTCAGAAGAAGAAAAAATTCCGCGAACAAGTGAGACCACCAAAGTCAGCTTCTCACGCCATTTCAGTGAATTCCAAGCTCTTTCAAGCTGGAAACAAGTAACTCACCTAAGATCAAGCAAATCTAAAATCAAACTTGAAGTTTAACAAATCAAAATTTGCTTACTGTTATCTCAATTGGTCGATCACCCAAAACCATTTGAGCACCAACTTCTGCAGACAATTTACGAGCAGCTCGGAACTGAGAATTCAGAAAGAGCTCATAAATTATACAACGGAATTGTTGCAAACACACTCATGAAGAAAATATGAACAACCTCATCACCAAAAGGGCGGCTCGTATCTGAAGATATCTTTGATGAGAAGAGTGCGAAAAGTAGACGCAAGGCTAGTGCTGTTTGACCTCCTGTGATCTTGGAGATTAAGGTTATCAGATAAATCAAGTTGACAAGGAAGACTATGCACAATCACTGAAAAAAGAACTTACCCAAGTTTATGCTACGACCAACAGCACCAAAGAATCCATTACCAGTTAAGGAGAACATACTTGACCGGAGTTCTTGTCCAGGCTCACCTTCTTCAGAAGCATACATGATGCCGGCTCTGTTAATCAATTCTGCTATAGTTGAAATTTCATGAAACAAAACTCCTTTAACTAATTGGAACCTATTCGTTTCGTCGATTAAAAGGGTTTTAGCGAAAACAAACTTGCCTGCTCCGACAGAGCTCAACTACAACGTTGTCGGGCTTCACGGCTCTGACCACTCGCTCCACTTCTGCAGCCGAATTGTCGGAAATGTGAGTAGTTCCAACCAACCATATTGCCTCTGGCTCGACAAACTCCGACCTCCATGCCGGGACCGGACCAAACTGACGCTTCTCAATCAGCACTAAGCCTCCGGAATCAGCCAAGTCTAGCAATTCAGGGCAGGTTTTGGAAATTGCAGCCTTGGATTCCTGCAAAATCTCTGACCTGAAATCGAAGTCCGGTGGTGGAGGTTTCATGGAAACTCTCAAGGGTCTGGTTGATTGGGTTGTGATGATCTTTGGGGGCTTGGAAACGATAGGAAACGTCAACTTTAGCAGAGTCTCCATGGCTGAGGACTGGCAAGTAATCGGCAGTGCGTGTTCATGCTTTCCGGTTTCAGATAAGGTACCCAACTTTTACGGCTAGAAATTATTAAGAAAATTTTAAAAAATTCCCAAGATCGATATAAATTTTTTCTTCACCAATTTATTTTCATACTTTGGGATATTATTTGGGAAAATAATAATTTAAAGTCAAATAATAAATTTTACTTAAAAATAATGAACTAGTGCTTCTAATACTAAATATCACTACAAGAAATAATCGATTTACCGACGAAAAATTCCGTCTGAAAATGAAAAATTTTTGTCGGTAAATTTCATCACCGACGGAATTTGGTGCCCAAAAAATCGGTCGCTAAAAGTGCCGTAGTTAAAATTACTGACCGACTAATTCCGTCAGTAATTTACCAACGGTATTAACGACTTGTTAGAATCAATTTAACAACGGAATAGGTGAAGTGAGTTTCCGTCGGAAAAATTTAGCAACAGGTTAATTTCCGTCGGTGATACGAAAGTAATTACCTAAAAATCTCAATCAATTTGTCAACGGTTATGTTTACCGTCGGTAAATCTCTTCAACATTTCTGACGAAATATATTTCCGTCGGTAAAAACTGATTATATATTTTTTAATTCCATTGTTATGTTATTGCTATAACAATGTTATATTATTTTGTATATATAATTTATTTATTTGCATTACATTATATTATTTGCTCATAATATATTAATTTGTATATAAAATTTCATGAATGAGAAAATTAATTAATAATATAACGTATAAAGTATTTAATTTAATAATTAAAACATAACAATGAACAAATCTTATGTTTTTTAATTGAAAACAAATGACAAAGATAAGCTAATGTCGTGGTGATCGTGGATGCTCTGAACTGTTTGCCCC
>JANSVB020000141.1:684496-700497 GCA_025504935.2 Erythroxylum haughtii | reverse complement strand
TTCTCATAGGCTTCCGTTAAAAATAACAATACACTACAAACATTATAAATATCATATGTGAATTAATCAAATGTCACTAATATTTTAATTCAAATAAGTCCTTAAACTCAAGCAAAATTAATTAAATTTAACTTAAATTAATAATTTAAGATAATTAAAAATTTTAAGTCATATTTATTTTTTACGGTTTAAATTTAAGAACTAGCTTAATCCACCTTTGATATTTTTATTACATGTATTTTATCATTATTTTTTTAAAAATTAAAAATTAATTGTCCAAAGTTTAAGAAAGGGGAGTTTTTTGAAAAATGTAAGCACTTAACAAAATTTCGGGTATCGCTTCAATTGAAGAACTACTTTTTCCTTTTGGGTTTTAGCAGAAGGTCTTTTTATATATTGCTCTGGTCTATCAGGTCTGCATCTTTCTTTCTCCCTTTGAACATGACAGGTAGGCTATTATCTAAGTTCAAATTTTCACAATATGCTACTAGATTATGTCTAATAATGGGATGACTCTTTTCCCTGCAAATTTAATGCTTCAAACCCTACATGAAGATGACCATCAACATCCCACTTCTCCCAATCCACTCCTACCACGCCAAGATTTTCATGGTATATACTTTATGTTAGATGTCTTAGATATCTTCGATCTCTCTTGATAAGAAAGAGTTTCGGAGAAAATCAAGTACCTAGATTTATTAGCTCATTAACCTATATGTACATGTACATGGGTTAGCTTACAAAGAAAGTTAAGCTTGGTTAGGTAACTCTATTCCTAAAAATTAGGCTTACATTCCGTGATATAAACACTTAGTCTAACTGATGGGTGGGAGTCCGGATTAGCAAGGAAAGAAATCACAACAATATCACAACCATATATACACCAAGATATTAACCTTCAACACTCTCCCTCAAGTTAGAGCAAGTAGATTCGTAATGCCCAACTTGCTTGTTAGTAAATGAAATTGCTCTCTGTCAAGAGTCATGTTGAGCACATCAGCTAGTTGTCCCTTGCCAACGATATGTGCAACAACAAAGTCACTTGTCTGCAACTTCTCATGAACAAAATAGTAGTCAATTTCAATATATTTTGTTCGTTCATAGAATACGAGATTATTGGTGAAAAATTGAAGGAGGTAGTAGTTTCACAAATTTTTCGATTTCTTTTTAGCAAACAAAAAAATTAGAAAAATTAAGAGAATAAAAAATAAATCAACACCGAAAATTTGGTAACACAGTTTGGTTTACCTTGCTTACGTCTGCAGGGTCTTCACCTAGTTTAATACTTTCACTGAAGTACAATAGATTTACCCAAGACTTTACTGAGCCGATACCATTCAACCTTTGACATTATCTCTCACCCTCATTTCCTGTGAAAGAATTTCACACTTAATAACACAACCGACTCGTGTTAACCTCAACAGAAGATTTTCTCAACATTATTTGATAATAAAGATATAAAATAAACAACTCAAGTGATCAATCAACTAAGAACAAAACAATAATATACTTGAGATAAAAGAGAAGAACAACTTTCTGAAAGGTTCAACTCCACTGAAATAAATCTGGAAGTCGTTGCAACAACAATAGGCTGATTCACATAAGCACCAACACGAAGCCACAGTTTCAGTTTTAGAGCACCTTTCTCGCTCACTAATTCCAGAGGTCGCTTTGCTAACAGCTTTGCTTATGGTTGTATTAAAATTTGCCGCACACCAAATGCATCATGCAAGAGTGCGCGTTCCTAAGATAAGAAGAAATAAGCTTCTTCTGTGTGACCTTCGGTGCATGCATATTGACACAGCCTAAAACGAGCTTCGTAAGAAATCACAGTGCACCTTAGTCCTCGCCCACTGAATCCACTCACATAAATTACATTTCACGTACAAACAACTCTTCACTACACACTTAATAATACACCTATTGCACCGTTACTCTACTCACACAAATTATATTTCACGCACAAATAACTCTTCATTGCACATTTAATAATACACCCATAGCACTGTTACTCCACTCATACACCAAATTCACTTATGCTATGTCACGCCCACTACGCACTAGCTTACTCACTTCACCATAGCTTGTCTCTCCAAAGCCTTAAACCAATTAACGCCCACCTCCTTTTATAAAACCACGGTATATATGAAGTCATGAACTCATAACCCACGTAAGGCCACTTCAATTCAAACACGCAACAACCTCATCCCTTTATTTTCTTCAATCCACAAAATCCACACAATGCAGCAGTAACTCTATCCAATTACCAACATGTCCAACAGTAAAACAATTCCAATATCAACATGATAATAGACTTCAATCTAAGATAGGATTCTATTTCAACTAGAAGATTATCCATATAGCTTTTGAATCCAAGTCATTATCCAATTAATATTTTATATGTCCAATTAATAAATAATGCCAAAATTATATAAAAGATATAGAATATATATCCTAACAATCTCCTCCTTTTTGGCATTATTTGTCACAAATATGAAACTCCCCTAAATAACATAATTGGACATAAAAGTATCAAATTCACAATTCATATGACAAATACTCCCCCTTAATCAAATATCAAGTTCCAAAGAATATCAAATTTATCCAATCATCCAAATTTATCTCCCTTGGGACAAAAAGATGCTAAAAAGTACGACAAATAGTCACGCATATATCTTAAATCTCCCCCTGAGTGAAACATTCACCATAAACAATCCGATATCTTCCCCTCTGGACAAAACATCATCAAAATGTATAATAATAATAATAATCAACCATAGATGCAGTGGAAGAATCATAACCATGCCAAGATGACAATTTACCACCATTCAAAACGCTGAGAGATATGCCCGAAAGAGAGAGAGATACTCAAGAGAGATCCATATCGATGAGAGTCGAGGAGTCTTCGGTGAAGCCAAATAGAAGTTATAATGCAAACTACTAAAAAGATGAGATGACAATAGCAACATAAAATTAAAGAACAAAAAAACAAATCTTTTCTTTTCTTTTTCGTTTCCTTTTTTCTGTTTTTAACAATACAAAAAAATACTTCAAAAATGTAAAGCACACTGTCCCTATGCCCTTCAAAAAATCTCAAATTTAGTGTTTTTCTTTGGCTCGAATGAAGATGTGTAACATAAGTAGCCTGCAAGTTCTCAATAATCAACTATTTTTTTCTCTTATTTTTCTTCTTTCGCTCATATCTCCAATAACATTTTATGTTGGATGATTTCTTCGGATTTGAGATGAAGAACTTATGTTCAAATCAGCTGCCATTGTTTTGGTTGGTTCATCATCCGAAGTAACTGATAGTTCTTCAGTTTTTGCAGTTACTTCTTCAACAGTAACTAATTGTAAACCACTTTCTGCAACTTCTCCATCTGTAGTAACTAGCTGTAAGTCACTTTCTGTAGTTACTTCATCTGCAGTAACTAACTATAAATCTGGGCATTTTCTTATTTTTCCTTCACTACGTTTTTGTGCTTGTACTTGACCCTTTCTAATCCAAGCTTGTTCGATACCATAGGATGCTGCTAGAAATTTAATGGAGAGTGTCTAGATTTTTTATTTTGACCCCTTTGAAACATAATTTGCAACATCTTGTAGCATCTCAGCCTTATGTGCCCGATAACTCCGCAAAAATGATACGTCGGTACAAATCTTCGATTCTTTCTCGATATTTCTTCTTCTTGGACAGATCTGGACATATTATTTTTGTCTTCATTCACTTTAGAGCACTCACCCTTATAACCAATACCTTGAAGATCCCCTTTAACTTTACCAATTTTCAACAACTTTTCTAGTTTTTTGGTACCTCTATTTAACATTCTCAATCCTTTTTCGGTACTTACTAATTTCATTCTAACTTCACCAAGCTCATCCGATGTCAACATCAGCTTCTTTTCTAACTCTTGTATGGTGTTCTTCATGGAAAGATTCTCTTCTTTCAATCTTTCATTTTTCTACACGTTGTCACCCACTTTTCATATGTGGCCTTGTAATCCTCATAACTATTCCCTTTTTTATCATCTAGGCCACTTCCATCACTGTCATAATCTAATAATAGGTTTGTGAGATGAGTTGTTTTCAAAAATTTTCGATTTTCCCTCTTTTCCGACTCCAGTTTCTTCTTTCTCAGTTACTGTTAAGCAAGTAACTGGACTTTTGCTATGCAAGGCAACCAACGTAGCACTATTCGTTATTTCTTCTTCGCTACTATATTCATTCTTGGAATCATTCTCAATCCGGGTGCTTGTGAAAGACTTTCCTTTTCTCTTCTTCAAAGTATTAACACATTCGGATTCAATGTGTTCGAAACCTTGACATTCATGACATTGGATTCTCCTCGCCTTCTGTTCACCCTTTTGTGTTTTGACTTGTTGTTACTCGATGAATTTCCGCCAAATTGTCTAAAGTCAGATCTGTCCTTCTTCATTCTTTTCATCCATTTACCAAAATTTCGTGTGAGTAGTACGAACTCTTCATTTTCATCTTCCACATCATTTACACTTTTTCCAGTTTCCACCTGTTATGCCTCTGTTGTATCCATGTTCGCGAAACTAGGATCTGCACCAACTTGCTACCAAGTTCTGAATCGGTGACCTTTCTCTGATACCAATTGAAAAATCGACGGGGGTTAATTTATTTCACAAACTTTTCGCAAACTTATTTGGCACCAATAAAATAAAATCAAGCAAAACTGAAATAGTAAAAAAACCAGAGATTTGGTAACGTAGTTCGGCACACCTTGCTTACGTCTGCTCACCCAGCTTAATCACTTTCACCGAAGTACAATAGTTTTACCCAAGGTTTTACTAAGCTGACACCACTCAACCTTTAGCACTATCTCTCAACCTCACTTCCCGTGAAAGAATTTCACAGCCAACAGTACAACCTCCTTATACTAACCTCAACAGAGGATTTTCTCAATCAACCCAATAGTACGACCTCCTTGTACTAACTTCAACAGAGGATTTTCTCAACAATATTTGATAATAAAGATAAGAAATAAACAACTCAAGTGATCAATCAACTAAGAAAAAAATAATAATACACTTGAGAAAAAGAAGACAACTTCCCGAAAGGTTAGGCTCCATTGAAATAGATCTGGAAGTCGTCGCAACACCAATAGAAAAGCAGTCAACCTAAAAACCGCTTCATAAAGCTGAATGTGCAGCTTAAGCAACACCCCATAAAATTACGCACACCATACACTTCAGCTATTCATTTAATTTAATCTTCAAAGACGTCTTTTACTTTGCCTGAGAAGATTTTCTCTTAAACATAAAATATACACATTACCTTTATTTTCTTTCCCAAAACAAATCACGTAGGCTCTTTAATTAATGTCCACTTCACCTTTTTATAAAAGGCAACACCAAATCCATATTCACCTTTATGCCTACTACAACCTTGATAAAGCCAACACCCTAATGAAGCAAAGAAGCAGCATGCATGGATAAGTTTAGAAGCAGTGCGCAGAGAAGCAGCACGCACGGTTTTTCTCACATAGCCCAGGAGCACATCCACGATGCAGTATATATCTATTTTCCAATGCAATTAACTCATGCCCACGTATCCAAACGCTAGCTGCAGATTAAAGAATATATGACAGACTTCTAAAGGCTAGAATCAAGTCTGCATCAACTGCTTCTATTTATTTTCGTGGCCACACCCATACATGATTTACACCACATCTTGCCAAGATATACATCAATTAAAGATAGAACTCTATCACAACTAAAATATTATCCCCAATAACTTTTTGAATTCAAGTCAAATTCTAATACACCACATCTTTCCAAGATACACATCAATTAAAGATAGAACTCTATCACAAAGATTATCCCCAATAACTTTTTGAATTCAAATCAAATTCCAATTAATAACTTATATGTTCAATTAATAAATAAGATGCCAAAATTAGATAAAAGATATATACCATATATCTTAACAATGAAGTCTATATCGATGATCCTTCACCCTTTGTTTCAACAGTGAACTAACATAACTTGAAACATCCTTAGGCTTGTCAATATCAACAATATTGAGCTTCTTTTGTGAAGAACATGTATAAGTTAAGTTACTATTTTTGTTAAGTAAAATCGCAATACATATAATCAAATAAATTGAAATATTACCGAAACTTTGTCCAAAGTAATTTGGAGCAAGTTGTCTTCCTTCAACTGCCTGGCATGCTAAAGGGAAGACAATTCATTCCACACAACGATGCCCAACAAATTGGACAATTTTGCGTATTGGATTTTATCCAGAGGGCGACGTTGCGTAAGGTCAACGGTCACAAATAGCTTGTTGCTCATTGCAACATTTATCCGTTACAACTCAACTCCTTTGTAATATCTCTACCTCATTTTCTAATGTCAATATCAGAACCCAAAAAAAATCATAATAAGAAAAACACACTAAACATGTAACGAGTAATTTCATCATTAATGTAAATATGTTTGGTTAACAATAACATACTTGAAGATCCCTCAGCACTAACAAACGATGTTGGTAAAAGTTGTTGCTAACCGTCTTCATTCGAGGATGCAATTGTTGGTTATTGAACGATGGGGTCGGATTGAGTTAGTTGTTGCGTGGAAGGAACTTTTTTGGTCGTTACCACCCTCTTTCCCTTGTTTCTACTGGGTGCCATTATATTGAACTTGTGCAAAATGAAATATGAACATAATGCATAATCTTAACTCAAACATCAATATTCCACATGAATATAAGGAGATCAGTAGTCAAATACTAAACATTCAGCATAACATTATGCAAAAACATAAATGAAACATTTAAAATATGCATCTATTCATCGTAAATTAACATAAATAAAACATCAACAACATAAGGCAATTATCAAACATAACATTTCAAACAATACAAACAATTTATTTACACTCAATCATCATAATCAAGATTTTGAAAATCATCATCATTAAGTACATTATCATTGGATTCTTTATCAGTAATATATTCGAGCAAAGTATCGTTATTATCATTTAAGTCATCCTGAGTATAGTCTTCTTCTGTTTCTAAGATAAGATGGGCTTCAACTTCATCTAGTTGAACTATGTTGGGATTGACTTCCCTCCTATGGAATGATGATTTATCTGCATCTTCTACTGGAATGCCTTCGTTATTGAACTCCAATCCAATATGTTGATAAACTTCATCTACATCCTCATCCAATTGACTAATATCCCTTTCATAAAAATCAAAGACATTTCTTTGTAAAACTTTTGAATAATCTTCCAATTGCTAGCCAATACAGTATCGTTGATATAGAAAACTTATTTGACTTGACTTGCAAGGACAAAAGGATCATTATTATATCATGTCTTACTAACATTTATGCTAGTAATATGCCTATTCACTTTCATGTCAGTTAGATCAAACCATTTGCATTTAAGTAGAACAAACTTCTTATCCTTGATGTAGTGCAACTCTATTATTTTAGAGATGACACCGTAGAAGTCAATGGTTTCATCATCATGACATCCTTCAATGACAACCCCACTATTTTGACTTCTAACTCGACTATCTCAATCTTGAATATGAAATCTCACCCCATTAACAATGCAACTTATGTATTTCTTCCCACAAATATAAGGCCCACATGCCAAACTATATAATGTTATTATTGCTTCTTGCACGTTACGATTATGTAACTGTATTATCTGTAGGACAAATAAAAAATAAATATGAGGATGAGACATATTCTTATATTTTCATAATATGTAATCAATATGAAACTTAGCGCCTATTTGGATGGGCTTTGGGAAGGTCAATAACCACTTTTCTCCACCACAAAAGCCTTTTTAAAGAAAAATGAGTGTTTGACTGTAAAATAAAATAACACTTCTTTAATAAATATAGCTTTTTTGGCAGCCAAAGTATAGCTTTTGAAGAAGCTCAAATTTGGAGCTTCTAAAAAAATCACTTTTCAGGTAGATTTTGCAGATTAATTAATGAGCCTATGTTTGAGTCTCTTTTGTCCTTATGTTTTATACATAACTCTCACAATACACATAAATTCATCTTCACATTTATTTTGAAAATTATATAATATTATTTATCTTTTTATATGTTTTAATATTTATTTTTTATATTAGTTTTACTTACGTTATAATCGATATAAAAGATTTATTTATATGTTTTTTCATTTATGTTTTATATGATTTAAAATTATATAATAATTAATATATTGTGCTTTACATATTGTTTAATATACTTTAAATAATTTTTATATGCATAAATAATTTTTATTACAAAATAAAATACTGTTAAAATTAAAATTATTTTTTATTTTTATGTCGTCAAATAGTCTACTATATAAAACTCTTTCAAAAAAACTCTTCTTAAATGATAGCTAAATAAACAATTGACTTCTTAGAAAAAAATTTCTTAGAAAAATCGACAGAAAAAAGCTCTACTGATATAACCCTAGCTGAAACGTAATTATTTGATCCCGATCAAATTTGACTTTGAAATTTTTTTTAGATCTGATCAATTATAGAAATCGGGTTTCATCAAGCTCAAGCTCTGACTTAAGACTGAATTCTTTTTAAGTACCCATTGAACAGTTTAATCTTATGAAAGTCTGTTTACTGTTCTTAGAGGGTATAGGAGTCTGGCATTATATGCAGCGTCAAAGAAGCCAAGGAGACATGAGATTTACCTGTTATGAATCCCATCTTGTAAGATCCCATTCACGTTAAGAACAAGACTTCCAATCTGATGTTTCTTTGCTCCTACTTTTGTTACTTTTGGTCAGAATCGAAGAATTTTTTAAAGATCCTATAAGATTCATTCTTTCTCTCTTTTTAATATAACAGATGGTCAATACTTCATCTGGGTTTGAATCCTATTGAGAGGTCTCATGGAGATCAGAAATTGTTTCCAGGTATCTTGGACGTCAAGCTTGCTCTTCTGGTCTTTGACTATATCCCTTGTGTGGATCCAAACAAGGACCTGCCCTTGCATTGAACTTCCATGAAAATTGTGACCAGGATTTTTATTTCTCAGAGATGGTACCAACAGAAGGAAGACACTAGAAGGAGACTGCAGCAGAACATGGTCAGGTTTCTGCAGCAATTCTGACTCCTGCATCCTGGGAAAGGTACAATGAGCAGAGCTTGTCGCGCCCAGTTCTCAGGATTTTGCATATTTCTGATATTTCATGTGCTAATCCGAGTGCTTGACAATATGATTCAAAACAGAAGAAGCAAGATATGGAAGTTCATATTTGCAATTTTCTCTAAACTCTGCAGGGAAAGCAACATTCATAACTTCGCGAAGTTTCAATCCTTTGGCATATCGTTATAAGAAGTATCTCCACACTGTCCACAGCAGAAATTTAGGGAAATCACCTAGATTACCTTTCAATTCAGGTACACTTCCAGGAATTCATTAAACTAAACCCATCCCAAGACAAAATTAATATCTGAGAAAGAAAAGTCATACCCCAGATCCCCAATCTACACGCAGTAACAGTCAGCGCAACCCATTATCCACTAAGACAAATTTCACAACTTGCAACAATCAACCATCAGGATAGTTCAGCTTCCCAGATTACACCCTGTCTCCCTTTAAAATAGAGAATGGTGATCCATCTTTGTCATCAAAGTGTTTTCACCTGAAGAAACACCAACACCGTTTGCAAGTTTGAAAGCAAACACATTGGAATCTAACGCATCTTTTGCCCGAGGAACCAGCAAAACAACAAAAGGACCAAGAGAGTAGCATAGATAAGTCATAGGGGCAAGGAAACGTGTCTGAAAGTGCACTTAATCAAAAATCAAGCTTGTGGATATCGAGAAGGCAGGTTAAAGATAGTATCCTATTCAAAAACATCAAGGATTTCCTTTCACAAGGTTTTACAAAATACTAAGAACCCAGTCTATAGAAATCCTAGTCCAATCCACTCTACTTCATAGGAAATGCATTAAACATAAGGTATCTTATCTACTAGCATGTAGTTATTACCGTGAAACGAAGTCCAAGCACAATGATATAGTTACATTATGTCCAATCCATCATACTTTTTGGCTCCCTTGGAAAAGTTTGGAACTCAAATAGATTTACTTTATCTTAATCCTCCTTGGTTACAATTCTTAGTGACTTGTCCATATATGAATCAAGCAATTGTAGTATTACAAGCTTCAAGTAGAAAACTTCAAGCACTAATCATATTCATATAAGCATTTCAACAAACACTAGCATGTCAAATTACAACCACCGGATAACTAACAAACCAATGAACAAAACCCCCAATTACCTCCAAACCAGGGATCCATCCACATTGTCTTCTCTCTACTTCTTCTTGCCTTTTCCAGCTGGTTTGCGCCTAGAAGGAATCACAATCTCTCCTTTAAGAACAGGGATTTCCATAATCTGAGTCAGCTCTCCAAATTTCTTGCGGAACTTCTCCACTTGGTCGGCGTCGACAAGCACGGCCGAGCGGTTACCGAGGTAAAGCGGGTGGTTGCCGGACCACACATCAACCACGTACTCTTTCTGAGTCCCACCGGTGGTCATCACAAGCTCGCCGTTGCAATACACTTTTGCGTCGGGGTAGAATTCCGGATGTATATCCTTTTTCCTGCAACTAACTTGCATTCCGTAATTTCCCGCAACAGCACCAACTTTCGCCTAAAATCCAACAGGCAAAGCACAAATCATCAAAAGGATGAAAATTTATCAATTGGGTTTCGAGATTTGGACTTAAAGTTACCTTCTTTAAGGGCAGGAGTGAAGAAGATGGACGTTGGTTGATTTGGAGGAAGGTGTTGGTTAGACTAAGCGCCATTTTTGTTTTGTTTTTGTGTGTGGGCACAGAGATGTCAAGATGTTATGGTGAAGATGAGGTTGTTAACAAAATTTGTGGTCTTTGGGCGCTTGTATATTCACATGGAACATGGATTGGTTCTTTTGTGGCTTCCATTTCATGGGCTTATGACTCTTGTCTTTTGAACTTTTCTTGTTTTGGGCAATAATCATTTGAATTCTTGTTGAAAAGGCCTTAAATTGAAGATGATGATAATAATAGGTTTGATAACAACTAGATGATAATGGGTTAGGTCGGACTCAGATATGAACTAATCGGAGGCAGCCATGCTCATGACCCGGCCCGAATGGGGGTTGCTTGGCCCAAGTTATTAAACTTTTTTAAAAATAAATAAATTGTCACTTTTGATTAGGCTTTGGGCAAAGTAGGGCCTGAACAGCCCTAGCTCGAGTCCGACTCATGGCTCGTTAGGGCAAATCTCGTTGGCTTCAGGATGGCTGGCCCCAAGTTAAACCCAACTCAAACTAATAATTTTTTATTGAATAATAACTCAAATTAATAATTTATTATAATTATCTTAAATTATAAATTAAATTAAATTTAAATTAATTCAAGTCGAGTTTAATAGATAAATTCACTTACTATATCAACAATATTTGATATATATAATATTAATTTTTTTGAAAAATTTAAAAACTAAGATAAATTTTTCAATAATTTTAAAGATTAGAGATTTTTTTAATATCTTAAAATATATGAGAAGTCTATGTCTTTACCTTAAATTTAAAATATATTTATTAAATAATAATCATAATTAAATTACATCAATCATAATTATTAAGAAAAATTAACATATTAAATATTCAAATAGCATATATTTAATTAATGATAAATTAGATTATGATGAGAAGCAAAAATTAAAAAATAGAAACTTAATTAAACATATTTTTTTTACTAAATTAAACAAACAAGTCTTTTGCTTTCACTTCCAAATACAAGTAGTTAAAAGTACTTTGTGTTCCATGAGCATTAGAATTTGTAGACAACTTGGGGACGAGAAATCCCCAAAGCTCAGGTTTGAGTTCGATCTTTATAGACAAACTGTATTAGTAGTAAGTTTATCCTAATAGACAAGCAAAATCCTCGGTTGCTTCATAATATAATGCTTGATATCGCCGATGTTCTACTTCTTTCGGTTCTCAATATCACTACTAAGTCTTGCCTTCTTCCACTTCTCAACGTTTCGCAGCCTAACAAACATCTTCCGAATCTTGTTAAGCTTTTGGGACTGAGCAGCTACGAGGTTAGCCGTTGAAGGGTTCTCGCTGAAGACAACCTCGTACCCATCTCTGAACGAGTCCATTCCTTCAGTAAATAACTGCCAGAACATGCCACCTGCGGCTGCACCTCCACCACTAGCAGAAGAGTAGATTGCTGAGTAGATGGTATCAAACAACTGGTCTCTCTGATTGTAATTCGCAGTTTTTGAAGATTTTCCAAATTCTGCAAAGAGTACTGGTTTCTGAAGCGTGTTTTGAGCATCGTAGATGTGATTGCCAATCCAGTTGTTCAGGAAAGTTTCCAGGGACTGATCGTTTGAATCTGTTAGCCTGTTCATGACCCAAACAAAAAAATCTTTAATTTAAGAGTACAAACACATAATGACAGGATTCCAATGTTTTTCCAGTGATTACCACTGATCAGGATAGGAGTGAACTGTTGCAAAGTCGATTCCAGGAATCTGATTGTTGGCTATGAAGTCTGTTCCTATCTGAAAGTTGGGATTGTACTGCTGTTTTTGAGATGATGATTGTCCATAAAACCCTTCTAATCCAGCTTCTAGTAAATGGTTCCCATCTATGGATTTCAAGTAGGAAGCCATCTCTGTAATCCAATTCTGTCACAGATTCGAGAAAGTTCAAAAAGATGTCATCTTTTTATCATATTTTGTGTATTTACGATCGTAACAGAGTGATTCACCATAACAGGTTCTTTTTAGTGGCAACATCAACCAGAAATGTGATGAAAATGGAATAATTATATGGAAATCAAATGCAAAAACAGTTAACATCAAAACCTGAATGGTTCTTCCTGACGGATCTGAGGTGCATCTGGGTTCGTTCATAAGCTCCCAAGCCATTATTGTAGGATCATCTTTATAAGTAACTCCTGTGATGCTGTTACGCCTTGTGAGGACAGTCTATAAAACAAGAAACAAGAAACAAGAAACAAACTTTTAATCACTACATAAAATTTCTACCAAGTCCTTAAGGGACAGTTGCAACAATTATTTTTCTGAAAGAGCTGTTTATATGTAGTCTCAGGATGAGTGAAAACAGAACTGAAGAAGAGAAACCATCCATTAAAATGAAGAAAAGAAGAAGATAGAGAAAAAGAAAAAGAGGAGGAGATAGAAGAGAAATGAGTCACCTTGATGTGATTCTTGTAATAGCCTTTCACTACAGAGTTGGTGAAAAAATCATCATCAGAAGAAACAGACTGCCCTTGATTTCTTGCCCAGTTCACATACTGCTTTTTACCTCCAAAGTTCTCATAGTTGTTCACTAAACTCAGAATCAGCTTAATCCCATATTTCTTTGCTTCAGATACTACAAAGTCCAACCCCTTTTTGAATGAAAGCATGAGCAGAGCATTTCAGAAACTTAACAAAACAGAGCAAAACCAGATCATGGAAAAACGGAGGAAATCAGAAACGCATAAAAAGAAAAAAGAGTAAACATTGACCTGGAAAGTCTGTTCATTGTAAGTGCCAGGTGAGGATTGAAGAGCCCTATCTTGACCATCATTGAAAGCCCAAGTTCTTGCAAGAGTAAGGCCATGTGCTCTGGCTTCTTCAAAGACAGATGTGACTCTGTTTCTCTGAGAAGGGTCAGCTGCAAAATACATGAGCCAGTAGGCATTGAATCCATTTGCATAAAATGGACTTCCATTCAACATAAGGTGCACTCCTTTGACACTTACGAACCCATCATCTCCTTTCACTTGATGAAATATCCCATGCTCTTGAGTGAGAAGAATCAGGAAGAGGAGCAGTCCCAAATGCTTCATCTTTCTCATTTTTCTCCTTCCTCTTAAATCAGAGAAACCAGCAATGGAATGATCTCGCTCCAGAGTTTTTAGCAGGTTTAAAGTTCTTCCAGGAGATAATAAGTGCTTGGAAGTAGATTGTGGCTGTCAATTATTAACTGTTTGTGAAATGAGTGGAGAGGCCAAAAATGACACTTCCTCTATTTTCTGCAGCAACAATTGCGTTTAATGACCCATTACTGCATAAGCTTTTCACAGATTAATTCTGCCAAAAACAGAGATTATATCAGAAATAAAAACAGAGAGCCTTGCCATAAATGTCCATTGTAAAGACATACGCGCTGAAATGGTGTCAAAAGGTCTTGTACAGCTGATGAGAACCACAGAAAGCAGAATATAGTACAACACTTACCTTCATTAGGTGGCAAAGTAAGCTTTAAAAGATGCCTGCTAAGCTCAAAGGAATAGTTTCTTTGTGACTCTTCCAATCTAAGAAGTTGTAAGGTACAATTTACATATTAAATTACATCTTCACATTCAGTTCGAAGTCTCGCAATAAATGAAATCTAATAAGGTCTGATACGAAATCTTGCAATAAAGTGGAGTCTGGTAATATTTTACAAAGAGCATAAACATTTCAACCATCACTTTAATTGAGTTAATTATTCAACATCAACAATAACATTAACATTCATGGAAACATTGTGCAGAGTATAAGTTAACGATAGGAAAAGAACATGATAAACGTATCTAATGTATAAGATTTTCCGTTTTATGAAAATACAAAGAGATTATAATATATGCAACCTTCTTTTTATAATTAAAAAAATCTTTTTTATGACTTAAATCCGTAATTTTATGAATAAAAGAATAGTTTTTGATCTTTTTCATTAGGCTTAGTTGAAAAGCTTTTAACTTTTTTGACTTGTAAAACTCCACCGCCATTGGGCAGCTTTCCACAAATTTAGCGCATGTCCAGGCGCTGTTCAGGGCATTCAGGGAACATGACTGTGACCTTGAAAATCACACCCTCCTATCCAAAAGCTTTGTTTAAAAAAAACAGGCAATAATTGAGAAAAATATAAAATGTTAATTGTTTATTAGATTATTTACTGAAAAGTTATTTCATTTATTTATATTGACTTCAAATTCTTAAAGTTATAATTAAGTTTTGAATTGAAAATTGTTGAGTTTTAAATTTTTATATTATAAATGTGAGTTTAAATTTCATTATAATTTATCAATATTTTGCATTACATATACGTCTATTAAAAATAATCTCTGTATTAAATAAGAGTAAGTCTACATATTATTAGATTTTTATAAACTTTGCACTTTAAGAAGACTTTCACTTAATATTGTAATTTAATGAATAATTATTTAAAATAATTGAAATATTTGTACTTGTAAAAGCTTATTTAATTAACTTAAAAATTATTATTATTTATTAATTTAAAAAAATGGAGTTGGTCTATCCAATGTGGAAGTAACAATGGTGGTATTAGTGAGCCACTTCCCATTATACTCACCAACTGAGTATAGCCTCATGCCATATAATATTTGAGTGTTGTTTGAATTTTTTTTAATAAATTTAATTTTTGATTAATTTTAAGTTTAAAAGTTAACGTACCCAAGACACAAGGCTCTCTGCTTTGCAAAAGTCTGCAGATGGTTATAATGTACGCAACTTTATTTTTATATTTTTACAAAGAGGCTATTTCCTTGACCTTAATTTGTGTCGATTAATTTTAAGTTGTAGAATTTTAATTTAATATTAGATTTTGTTGTAATTTTTTTAGTTTTTATAATTTCTAATTAGGTTAGGTTGAATTTTTCAATTTTAATTATGCTAATTTTGAATTAAGGATAATTGACTTGTGATTTATTTAATTTTTACACGGTTTATGTATAGTTTAATATTTTAAAAAATCATTATTTTATTTTTTATCAAACAAATAAATGTACTCTTTCTGTAAATTTTATTCTGTCAATATAAAAATAAAAAAATAATGAGTTTTTGTATTTTCAATAAAAATAAATAAAGAAAAATCCTAATAAACTTTGGGCGCCTCCACATGTGATCCTGTCTGCTCCGCAACAGCCACAAATTTTGGCAGTAAATTACGGAGATCATGTGAATACACGCTAGCTCTTAAAA
>JANSVB020000141.1:645187-670078 GCA_025504935.2 Erythroxylum haughtii | reverse complement strand
CAATCTTATGAATTTGTGTTTAGCTTGCATTTGATGAAAAAAATCTTGGGCATCACAAATGAATTATCTCAAGCGTTGCAAAGGAAGGATCAAGACATTATCAATGCAATTTCTTTGATTAAAGTTTCCAAACAACGACTACAAATGATGAGGGATGATGGGTGGCAGTCCTTATTTGATGAAACATCTTCATTTTGTGAGAACCATGATATTGCCATTCCAAATATGGATGAAAATTTTGTACATCGGGGAAGGTCAAGGAGAAATGCACAAAAAATGACGAATTTGCATCATTATCAAGTGGAATTATTTTACACTGTGATTGATATGCAACTTCAAGAGCTCAACAATCGCTTCAATGAGGTAAATACCAAGTTGCTTATTTGTGTGGCATGCTTGAATCCAAGTGACTCTTTTTATGCTTTTGATAAGCAAAAGTTGATTCAGCTTGCTGAATTTTACCCTTCTGATTTCTCTAAAGTAGAGCTTATTACTCTTGGTGATCAACTTGATAATTATATTGTTGATATGCAATCTGATGATCGATTTTCGATATTAAATGGGATTAGTGATCTTGCCAAGAAGCTGGTCGAAACAAAAAAGGATGTTGTGTACCCTTTAGTGTTTTTACTTGTGAGATTAGCTTTGATTTTGCCTATTGCTACTGCATCGGTGGAAAGAGCATTTTCTGCAATGAAGATAGTGAAAAATCGCTTGCGCAATCGAATGGGAGATTCTTGGATGAATGACTGTTTGATCACATATATTGAGAAAGATATCTTCAATAGTATTGACAATGAGAAAATTTTACAGCGATATCAAAATATGAGGACTCGTAGGGAACGATTGTAATAGGTTATATGTAAAAAGCGCAAGACAATGATGTAATTTTTTGTTTATCAAATATATAAATATTTGTATTTTTCAATATTATAAGAGTACTTTAAATATTTTGTTCCCACTCAAAATAATTTCTGGATCCGCCCTGTCCCGACATACAAACAATAAACATAACTGATGACTAGGAGATCGGAAGAAATCATGGGAAATGAACAACTTCATATTCTTTTTTAATATTTTATGCGAGTTTTTGGAATGTCTTATTTTTTGTCATGACCTTTGTTCTTAGATATGTAATTTACTCAGAACAGGAACACAGAGCACTCTCTTGCAGGTTCCCTCTTAGCTACTATCGTAATCATCATTTACTGTATTCGTTTACTTCTTCCTTATTCTATGTAGTTTTGTTCAATCGCTGTACTAGCTTGGAAATGTTTGTTTTTTAAGGCGTCAATTGTATAATATAGTTATCTGTAACTATATAAGGATAGTATGAACAGCACCGATAGGCATGATAATGGTTCAAGTCCTAAGCCTATTTTATAGGATTCTGATGTTAATAGTAATACTTTCAAGTGTGAAGTGTATATAACCTCATGTTGTATATTTTTATTCTTGTTACGTAATTTTTATTACATATAGAGAGCCTATTTTCTCTTAATTCGCTTCTCCTTCTCATTCTTCCTGTTCTTCTGCTTCTTCTACTTCCTTTTCTGCTTCTTCTTTTACATCTTCTTCTGCTTCTTCTGTTTCTGCTTCTTCTACTTCTGCTTCTTGTGCTTCTTCTTTTACATCTTCTTCTGCTTCTTCTATTTCTGCTTCTTCTACTTCTGCTTCTTGTGCTTCTTCTTTTACATCTTCTTCTTCTTCTTCTGTTTCTGCTTTTTCAGTTTCTGCTTCTGCTTCTTCTGTTTCTGCTTCTTCTTCTGCCTTTTCCGATTCTGCTTCTGCTTCTGCTTCTGCTTCTTCTGTTTCTGCTTCTTCTTCTGCCTTTTCCGTTTCTTCTTCTGCTTCTTCTTCTTCTGCGGCTGCTTCTTCTTTTTCTTCTTCTGATTTCGCTTCTTCTCCGCTTGGGGCTGGAGCTTCTTCTGCTGGAGGTTCTTCGATTGGAGGGGTTGGATCTTCTTCAGCTGGAGGGGCTGGAGCTTCTTCAGCTGGTGCTTCTTCTGCTTCTTCACTTGGAGGAGGTTTTTTGGTCGCTTTTTTACTTGGAGCAGGTTTTTTGGCTGGTTTTGTAATTGGAGAAGGAGGTTTTTTGGTTGGTTTTTTACTTGGAGGAACAGCTTTTTTAGGAGCAGGAGGTTTTTTGGTTGGCTTTTTGCTTGGTGTAGCAGGTTTTTTGGCTGGAGGGCCAGGAGGTTTTTTGCCAGGTTTTGTTTTTGGCAGGCTGGCAGGTTTCTTCCCAGGTTTTCTTTTTGGAAGGCCAAGAAGATTTTTTCCAGGTTTTCTTTTCAGCAGGCCAGGAGGTTTCTTTCCAGGTTTCCTACTTGGGAGGCGAAGAAGATTTTTTCCAGGTTTTCTTTTGGGAAGGCCTGGAGGTTTCTTTCTAGGATTTCTTTTTGGAAGGCCAAGACGTTTCTTTCCAGGCCTTCTAAGAATAGGTTTCTTTGCAGGTTTTCGTTTCAGAAGGCCAGGAAGTTTCTTTCCAGGTTTTCTTTTTAGAACGACAGGAAGTTTCTTTCCAGGTTTTCTTTTCGGAAGGCGAACAAGTCCTTTCCCAGGTTTTCTTTTTGGAAGGCGAGGAGGCTTTACCTTTGGAATGCGATGAGGCTTTACCTTTGGAAGAGGAAGACGTCTTCTCATTAGAGGTCGAAAAGGTACTGTGCCTGGAAATCGAACAGCTGCAAAAGTAATGGGCTTGATACTAAAAGCTGGTTTGTTCATACCTATATTGCATGGAATTCCAGGGTTTGGGATCCTGATAACACAAGCCATTGCCATTTGGTGACAGGCTTGATTCCTGGTAGGCCCGTGACTGTGAGAACCCTGAAGAACAGGAAGAGGTAATATATACTGACGCCATGATTGGATATGAGGTGATAGTGATACACTCACTCTGGAGCTTGAACGAACACAGGTATGGTGCTTTCCATGAAACCGGGGTCACGGAACGACACATTCGACATGCGTCTCGACAGTAGAGTTTGGGATCTACACAGAAGTTTAAGTGCATAAAAATCGACTAGCTTAACCTGAAGTTAACAATTTAAATTATACTTAACTAAGTTTAAATGTTTGACTTTAAATTCAAGATTAGTATATTTTTTAAAATCTAATTAATTACAAAAATCAATTAGTCTAACATAAAATTAATAAATTAAATTATATTTAATCAGACTCAATTTTGAATCTTAAGATTTCAAAGCCTGATTAGTCAGATGATATTTTAATTTTTATGAAAGTTTTTAAATAAATAAGTCGTTCATTTTTAGTTTTTAATTTTTATTTATGATATTAATATAAAATAAGATAATATTTTTTATTCTTTAATCCTTAAATAATTAATAAATTATACGAGTTAAATGTAAAAAATGACAAATACGTTATAATCCATATACATCTATTAACAAACTATGAAACACAATATTAAAAGGTTTATCATGTGAGAAAAGATTCATGAATTGCTTGCGAATACAAAGAAATATTAATTAAAAATATAAAAAAATCAAAAGAATATTAATTATACTTTTAATTAATAAAAAACACTTTTAATGATTATCAATTCTTACAACTATTTTAATAAGTTATTTTCATAATAAAATTTGGGAATTTTTTCTTTAAAATATTTTTTTATTCCTATAAAATCAATAAACTACAATTTAAATAACGGAAACTTTATTTTGCCTTGAACGAAGGAAAATTATTTTTAATTTCTATGTTTAGGATATAATAAAAAAGAACTTGGAAAAATCGATGATCATTTAATAATTTTGTTATTAAACCTTAATATTTCATTTATTATTATGCTTTTTTAGATTTAATTATAAAAAAAGTATTCAAATTACTAAATCATATGAAGTTTTTTTAAATAAAAACTATTGTGGATTATTGCCAAACCAAACTCAAGTCAATGCCAGTGCACAACCACAAAGTGGATCTTCGTGACCTAGCAACAAGGAGCATCCACAACCACAACCACGAGCCACCAACTTTGCCCTACCCCACTTACCAATTGCCTTCCACTTGCCAACCAAGAACTCTTAAAAGATTCTGTTTGATGGCATCAAACTACAGCTGAATGTCTCTGACATGAAAGATCCCACCACTGGCTAAGCTTTTCCTTCAATGGAGATGTTAACTATAGGATGTTAGAATCTGATGCATCACTAGTTCTCCATTGCTAAAACTATAGGATAATCATCATCCTAGCTTATCTGCAGATGAACTTAGCAGTTACTATAATATCTGCAGATTTTCTTCAGATTCAAGGAATGCAAAAGGGTGAACTTGTTTTTGTACAGCAATTAGTTGAATGAAACTTGGAAAAGTTCATAACAAGTTCCAACTTTTATACACAAGAGTGACAAGGCTAAAGCTCAGATCGATGGGTTACACCAGAACTCACTAACCTAGTAGCAAAGGAAAACTTCATAATAAGTTCCAACTTTTATACACAAGAGTGACAAGACTAAAGCTCAGATCGATGGGTTACACCAGAACTCACTAACCTAGTAGCCAGCAGAACCAAAATAAACATCACACCAACCATTTTTAACAAGCCTAAACATGAACTCTAAACAACAGATTAAAGCAGCTTGACATCATGAATAAATTAACAATCGTAATACCATGAGGGAACACTATTTCTTGCGCTTCAAGCTACTGTCGTACTTCATAATCAATCCCCTTTTATAGTCAGCCGGTCAGTTGTTTCTCTTTTATCAGCAGACAAGGGAAGACCTTAGAGTAGGTGCAGTTGGGAGATGTGTGCAAGATGCCCAACGGATCACTGATTCCGTCACCAAGAAATCTAGTTGTTCACTCTCTCCAAAGCCGATTGTGCGGTTCCTCTTGCTGTGTATGCCCAACATCCTGGAACCTAGTGCTCCTCCTGCTCTCTTAATCTCGGCTGGCTTCTGTTCCATTTCTCTGGCTTCATAGCCGCAGCATAGAGAAGACTCAGACAATATAAGATTCTCCCAGCTTGTTTCTGCATACAGGTTGTCAAAAGTCCAAATCAAGTGATGTTCAATCTCTGAGGACTATAATACAGCATCAGAAGTTAAGTGTAGTACCTCTGTGAATTGCATCTAATATGCTGGCATTGTTGCTTGAGAAGTTTAACGTGCCTTGCTCAATGTCAGAACTGGGACTGAAGAATGCAAAGCTAGGCATTGAAGATACAGGCGGAGATGATTCCAAGGCCTTGGAATCATCACTGCTATGGAAAGAAAACCCACCAGATATAAAGCAAGGAGTTGATGGTTCCACTGAGAATGGAGATAAGGATGCTCTACGTGTAAAAGTAGGTGATTGATCATCACAAATTACTGATGATGCTCCATTCCCAAAGCTGATGTCCTCATTTCTAGCCACCAATGAAGAGAATGAGCTGCCACCCACATTCCATTCTTCAGAGTTTTCTCTGTCATATTGACTAAGTTCTCCGACGTATGAACCATCGTTTGCCATCCAGGAATGATCTGCGGACCAGGTTGAATCAACATGAAACCAAAGTAAGCAATCCAACATAATCAGGTCCGATGTCTGATAGTGGAACTAAAGAAAAGAAAGGCCTACCTAAAACCTGCTGAGCAGTAAGCCTTTTCAAGGGATTGGTACAAAGCATCCCCCTGATTAACTCCTTAGCAGATCCCGTTATGTGATCCCACGGATTAGATGGGAACCGGAGATCAGCTGCCCTCACCGCATCAAAAATACGTGATTTAGTCTTACCCCAAAATGGTGGCATCCCACTGAGGAGTATGTAAAGAATAACGCCAGCACTCCAAACATCAGCAGCCTGGTTATAGCCTCCTACTAATACCTCAGGAGCTATGTAGAAAGGGCTCCCAACTGTCCCATGCAAACTCTGCCCTGTTTGAACAGAAGCCATTATAGAAACAGTTACAACTCAAAGCTTGATCTCCAGAAACACAAGACACACAGCTACAAATAGTATGAAATAATATACCAGGTGTGATGTACGTTGCAAGGCCAAAATCTGCCAATTTAATTGGAGAAAAGGAGGATTTTGTAGCCAAGAGGATATTCTCCGGCTTCAAGTCCCTATGAACAACCCCAAGTTCATGACAATACAGAATCACTTGCATCAGATGCCTGAATAGAACCCTAGCATCAGCCTCATGATACCGTCCATGCCTTTCCAGTTGATGAAAAAGCTCACCTCCTGCACAAAGTTCCATTACCAAATGAACATAATCTTCATCCTCGTAAACCGCCTTCAGATCTACGACATTGGGGTGCCCAGATAACCTAGTCATTATTTCAATCTCAAGTTTAACACTTCTAGCATCATCAGAGGTTACCAATCTATCCTTTGAAATAGATTTGCAAGCCAATTCTTGCCCAGTTAACTTATCCGTGCATCCTCTAATAACACCAAACTGTCCCCAACCCAGCTGCTCTCCAAGAACATACCTATCGTTCAAGCTTGAGGTTTGGTCGGTGTCCAGAATGGATCCACTTAAGCTTGAAATTATGTAAGAATTGGATGGCTGCTTAAGCGATTCATTATGGCTGTTACTCTTGGCAACAGCCATACCAAAATCTAACTCCCCAAATCAGCCTAAGGTCTCAAATCAGAGTTCACACAGATGATTCTCTAGTTTTACGGCTCTGAGTGTGAACAACTTTTGAGAAAAATGGGAAGAGAAAAGTCAGTTAACAGAGAAGAACAGTAGGTCAAAAATCTAGAATTTAGCTGAAATAACCGTTGACCAAAACAACAGTGGATGTCAAACCCTTGAGGAAGCTTCTTCTGGCCGCATTCCAAAGACGCATAAGGAAAGAGATGCTCGCTTATGGTGACGAATACGGTACTATGTATCTAGGCAATACGTCGCCTCCACTATAGCCTTAAAATCTTCGAATCAAAACCAGGAATTTCATCAAAAATTGGCTGGATCACTTGGATCTGAAGAAACATTAAATCGTAACAAAGCTGAGTCTTTGATCAACAAGTTCAAATGACAAAAGGGTATCAAACCAAACCCAAAAATCCCACTTTTTTCACCAAAAGTTTTGATTTTCTCCAACTTTCGACGCTCACAGGAGGTTCCAGATATAGTAGAAAAGAAACCCACAAACAGGTTCCATCAGCATCATGTACTACATCCCCATACACAAAGATATCAACTTTAACCCTAATCCACCAAACTCATCCCACGACTCGAACAACCCAGATCCCAAAATCTCCCAAAAACCATGAATATCAGCACCAGCGACTGAACCCACATCTCCAAATCCCGCAACCAAACTAAACAAGCAAGTACAGATACGCAGAAACAGAGAGGAAGAGAGAGACAATGACCTGGTTAGTCGAGAAAGAGAGACAGAGAGGACCACAAGGAGAGGCCGTTGGAGCAGCAATTTTGAGCCCCTCCAGGTCCTTTGTGGGCTCTCTTTGGTCTCCTCATTTCAAATATTTGAAGCAAACTCCAACCCCCCCTCGATGTCCCTGTTTTTCTCTTTTGTTTTTTTCCCCTTGAACTTAAAGTTCTGCTTACCTCAAACGGTGATTTTTACATTCGATGAATGTGAGATTACACATCGTAGCAGTGACTTTGACGTTTTAATGTTGTGTTTGTGACAAGGAAGCAAGCTGTATTTCACTATTTGTCCGTATCCTAAGCTGTCTTACTAATTTTTAATCATTTTAGAGTTAAAATTTCCTTAGCCAAAGCTAATAGGTCAAAAAGCTCTGTTTTCCTGACCTACAAATATCATTGACCAATGGCTTATAATAAAGACCGCTATAAGCCTAATCTAGTTGGAGCTCTATGACTGTTTAGAATCTGTTCTTATGTCCAAAAAACAGGGCCCTTTTAACTGTTTCCTCTGTTTTGTGTGTTTTAGTGTCTGTATACTAGCTTAAGGAGTGAAGACAGGAGTAGATATGTTATCTAAGCGTAAGGTTTTTTTGAGAAGGAACTATGTTTTGACGGTAAGAAACAAAGAATACTATCAATCTAAACTTCTTCAGATTTGTCCGACAAAAGAGTTACAGTGGCAAAAGCGAAGTGCTTGTTGTGTCACTGTGTGTATGGGATAAGCATATAAGCTTGAGCCAGGCACTTTAGTTACGTACAAGTGGGTAGGTTGAAGATGACGAATACAATAAAACAACAGCCAATGAAAGGCATCTAATCTAAACAGAGAAAGACCAATAAATGGACAGATACGAGGCCATGAATAGGCTTATCAATCAATACTTGCCCTGGCTTTTTTTTTTTTGGGGGGGATTCTGTCCCTATCCATTACGCCAAAAGGATCTCGTTACATTACATAGATGATACGACAAAAGCTAGATAACGCCATAGAAGAGCTTACATATCACATGAACACCTCAAATGAGGCAAGTTTTGAGGTGGACAATAACAATTTATACGATGGAGGCCAACAAGCTTGTAACTTGACATTTCTCTTGTTCAATTTGTAAGATTTTGAGTTCAAGTCCCCAAAGAGATGAAGAAGAACAAAAGGAAAAAAAAAAAAAAAACATTTACAAGCGTTAGGAGATATTGATGTAAACGTGGGTTGACTCTCTTTCTTTCTCTCTAAATTTTTATTTGCAAAATAGAAATCAAATCAAGAAATGAAAATGAGAATTATTAATAAAATAAAATAAAATTCTTACAGTTTGATTTCACTTTTATATTTTTGTTTTGATTCTGATTTTATGATTTTAATCAAAAATATATTTAATTGTTAATTTTGATCTAGTTATACTTTTATTATTGATAATAATTAAACATTAAATAAAATTCAGAAAGATAATTTTATAAACTAATTAAGTAAATAATATTATTTTAATATTTCATGGAATATTTATATTTTATTAAAGTAAGTGATTAAATAAATAAAATTCTATTTATAAACTAATATATATTTGTTAATGTATACCTTAATAATGTAAACCAATTCTATTTGAAATTAATATATTTTTAAATATTTAAATTTTAAAAATAAAATAAAATTTAAACTAATTATATATTATATTTATTATTATTACTTATTATTAAATAATTAAATAATATATGGTTAATTAATAGTATTATTTAAAAAATTAAAAAAAAAACTAACTTTTATAGATCTCATAGGTTATGAAACTTAAAAGAGTTATAAAAAATGAAAGAAACTAAAAACAAAAGATCAAAATAAAAATTCAAATAGGGACAACAGTTTTGAGCGTATGCCAAACGTTTGGTCTGGTCCAATTCAAAGTAAGCCTTCTTCTACAATTCAGGCGTCTCTATTTCTGGTTGTGAAAGCCCAAACCTTTCCTTTTGATGGGTCACTAGACGCTCCCTCCGTGTGGTTTACAAGCGTCGTCATCGCTGATACTGAATGGTGGATGGACGTTGTAAAGCTTCTGGTTTTGTATCCGTAGGTAGGCAAAGTCAACGTTCTTGGACTTCTTCAGTCCTAAATCACAATTTCCTTGAAATCCCCCAATTTGGCTATCTCTGCGAGAACTCTGATTATGAACGTAAGGTGTTTGTCTTTATGTGAATCTCATGGGGTTGTGTTGTTCATACTCTTTTTGTCTCGTGGGTAGGTGTTTTGGTTGAGCAAAGTTCCAGTCTTTAATGGCACAGTCTCTGAGTTCGATTCCTACTGTACCCTTCTCCGGATTAAGCTTAACATCCTATAGAAGAGTTGGAAAACATGGCGGATTCGTGTTCAAACCCTCAAGTGGGCGTTTGAGTATTCGAGCTGCTCAGGACGATGAAGGACGTAGAAGACTAGTTGATATCATCAGAACTGTACCAGAGCGATCGAGAAGGTACTTTCAAAGTCCTTCAAGGAGGGCACTTTTTGGTGGGATCTCCTTGTTGGGTGGGTTTTATGTGGCACAGACAATCTCCTTGTCTTTTGGAGCTTTAGGAGTGAACGATGTTATTGCAGCAGTTGTGTGTGTTCTGTTGACTGAGTATGTCACGAAGTTCTATTACAGCAGACCAAAGGTAACATTCCCAGTCGCTCTTCTCAACAACTTCAAGATGGGATTCACTTATGGCCTCTTCATTGATGCTTTTAAGCTTGCCAGTTAGTTATTTTCTGCGGTGTAATGCTCTTCCATTAAATGTTCATTACAGAGTCCTGACCAAATGATTCATGTTCATTACTTTTCATTCTTCAACGACTTCCCATTATGTATGCATTGTGGTTTGAGTAGAGAAGTGTATTGTGCTTAGCAATTGGGCCTGAATTAATATCACTCGAAGTTAGACGAATTAAGATTTGAATTATTTGCGTTTTAGGTTAAATAAAAAAAAGATAAGTTTTTCTCTTTTTTTTTGCCATTTACGAGATATTTTAAGAAGGTCTCAATTATAAGAAGATATCTTTAAGTCATCCACATTCAGACTAATTCTCACTCGATATATAATGGTTGTTCGAACCTATGACCTCACTTAAGTCAAGAAAGCCCCTTACTAACTGATTTATACCATAGAGTTAAAAAAGGTAGTTAATAATACATTATGATTGAATGAACGGTATTTTAATATCTCTTTTTGAGATAATAATATTGTACATATCTTCTATTATAGTAAAGAATGGAAGTGGTATCCATTTTTATTTCTGATTATATTCACTATAATTTTTATTATGGTTCTCTTGAATCAATCATACAAACACTTAAGTCTAAATGGTTGGTCCAATTGAATTAAAATTTAAAAAAAATTATAGATTCAAATAATATTATTTTAATAAATTATATAAAAACCATTATTTTCATTTACATAATTCAAGTTAAACTAAAGTTTCAATCAGGCTCAAACTACAAATATTAAAACTATTCAAAAAATGTTAACCTATTCATAAATTTAATATGTTATCTTTGGAGTTATTAAAATGAAAATATTGAATCACGATTTTAATTTTTTTTAAAATAATAAAAACTTTTAAAATAATAAATATATGAGGAATAATTAGAAATTGATTAAGGGCATTATCGTAATTTTATTGTAAAGCTGACGTGTTCATTCCCCCTACAGAGCTTACGCCCTCTTACTTCTACTTCTGCACAGAGAAGGACTGGAAACTCACGTTCTGCTGTAAATTAGGGTTTCAAATTCCCAAATTCCTTATTTCTCCACAAGTACACGAATTTGATCCGCAGATTGATAGGAACACTGTAGATAGACGATTGTAATAAAGGGTTTCTTTTGTTTTCATGATCAGACTCGACTACGCGATCGTTGATTTCTTTACCTTAAAGAAGCGAACTTCACTTAGTTTCAGATTGGGTAGTGTTTGTTTTTCTCTTGATCCATTGGTTCGATGGATTTTGACGCACGCGGAGGCAATAGTCGTGTGTTTCATAGACTGGGCAACCAATCAGGTAACGAGTCGAAGCAACAAAAAGTCTGCTCTTTTTGGAGAGCGGGAAAGTGTAATCGATTTCCCTGTCAGTTTCTCCACCGTGAATTGTCTACACCACCGCAGACCACAGTCAACGGCGGCGGGCCATCGAAGCGTGGGCTTTCTAATGATGCCGGGTCCTCGGGGCCTCCCTCGGTGAGGATAAGTCCAAATTTTAATAATGGATCCAGATGGGGACGTCCTGGGAATAATAGGATAGTGAGAAAGACGGAGAAATTGTGTAATTATTGGGTTCAAGGGAATTGTAGTTATGGGGATACTTGTAGGTTTCTTCATTCTTGGAGCTTGGGTGATGGTTTCTCTTTGTTAACTCAGCTTGAAGGTCATCAAAAGGTAGTATAGCCAAAGTTATATGCCTTTGTTTAAATTTTTTTTAAGGATTGTCGGATTCAATGTTGTTTCTTTAACATGGGTTGGGTTGATATTGATGCTCTGCAGCTTGTTAGTGGAATTGCCTTGCCGTCTGGGTCGAACATGCTTTACACTGGAAGTCAAGATGAGACACTGAGAGTTTGGGATTGCCAGTCTGGTCAGGTTGCATTACTGAACTTTTATTCACGTTACCAGTTTTCAAATTTGATTTGTGATGAAATAACTGTCATTCCTAATTTATTTTTTGTTCCTTTGCAGTGCGCGGGTGTATTTAATCTTGGAGGTGAGGTTGGTTGCTTGATCGCCGAAGGTCCATGGGTTTTTGTGGGTATACCGAATTTTGTCAAGGTTAGGCACGAGTTTTATGTTGCTTTTATTGTTCTTGCCTCGTCAAGAATTTGGTTGTAGATGTGTAATCCTGTGGCAGTTTGTAGAATGTTATTACCTCAGTGGCGGCTGTTCAAAAGATAACTATTTTGCAGGCATTGAATACACAAACTAAGACTGAGATGAGTCTTAACGGACCAGTTGGGCAAGTTTATGCTATGGTTGCGGGTAACGATTTGCTGTTTGCTGGTACACAGGTAAACTACTGAACTTTCTGGCCAAGCTACAAATCATATTTGTTTTCCATTTACTAAAAATTGTCGCCATGTCTAACTGATGCAACTGCATGATTATGGTCTTTAGAAAATTTTTATTTTTGGTACGCTAATTTCCTACTCTTTGAAAACTTAGAATTTGATTTTGTTTTTTGAATTGCAGGAATGTTTTATTTTTAATACAAAGAAGTTGATAAATCTGTTTGCCATACTTCATTCAATTGCTACTCTTCCTCCTCTCTACTATTTGTTTCTTTTCAATGAATGTGTAAAGATATGTCTTCCTGTACAGGATGGGGCCATATTGGTGTGGAAGTTTAATGCAAGCACTAACAATTTTGAGCCAGCTTTATCACTTAAGGGTCACACTATGGCAGTTGTTTCCCTGGTCGTTGGTGCCAACAGGCTTTTCTCTGGTTCAATGGACCATTCTATAAGAGTAAATTGTTTATTGACATTTTGTGCTAATTTTGGGATTTCGCACATGCTTTGTATAATATAATTATATTCTTGTATCTCCTTTCAGGTCTGGAGTCTTGATACTTTGCAATGTATACAGACCCTCTCTGAACACACTTCAGTCGTAATGTCTGTTCTATGCTGGGAACAGTTTCTTTTATCATGTTCGTTGGATCAAACAATAAAGGTTTGTGGAACATGTTTTTTAATCTAAGAAGCAGTTTCTGAAGGTTCCTGTTTGATTTAGTTTTTTTTTTTTTTTGGTTTATTTATTCAGGTATGGGCTGCCACTGAAAGTGGAACCTTGGAGGTAACATACACCCATAATGAGGAACATGTAAGTTATGCAATTTCAACTGCTCTTTATCATGCAAAATCAATTGAATTGTAGTGTGTCGATGATGTATCCTGTTTCTGCTTTCAGATGCTGAGCACCTTTTCACATGTGATGCATTATTTCATGACTTCGTAACTGTGAGCATTAATACACTAGTTGAACTAGGCATGATGTTTTATAGCTTTCTGGTGTGTTTTTCTAGCAAGGTTTTTCAGTCTCACTGTTTCTGATGAAACTGATGTTTCCTTTTGATCCAGAAAAATAATGGTAGGATATTGATCCATGAAAAAGGGTTTCAAATATAATTCAAATTTCTTTTCTATCAGACTAGAGCGGATGCTTAATTATGATGACAAATAGGATGTAGGAAGTTTAATCACGAAATTTGCCTCTTTTGGTTGTGTAAATAAGCTTGTCATTTTCTTCACATTCTTCATGCAATTGATTTTACAGAGTCACTTGGGGTGCATGCTAATGATACCATTGCTTGCCTACTGTTTTCTTCCTTTTCCTTGTTTTCTTTATAGATTTGGAGTTTCAATCGTCTCTTTTTTCCTTTAACCCTGTAATTTGATTCAATGCATGCCTTTCTTCATTTTGATATTTGTATGTTCTTGACCAGTTTTTCGGAAAGAGGTAAAATTTTTGCGAAGCAGGAGATTCGGGCCATTCATGCGGGTCCTAATGGTCTTTTTTTCACTGGGGATGGAACTGGTCAAGTAAGAGTATGGAATTGCATATCTGAATCAACAGCAACTTCCACATGACTGCGGCTTAATGTATTATAATGTATTCCAATGTTCAGTTATTAGATCATATTCCATTTATTTTAGTCCATTACTGATGTAAGTTCGCTGGATAAGTTACAAGTACAAAATTCCAGTTTTGATTTTCTAGTGTTAGCATGTGCCCCAGTCATAAAAAGAAGGGTTCCGTGGCCCGAATCAAAGTTGTAATGGTTCAGAGGACTCGTCATTATGGTACAAGTTTGTTCAGTATGTGCCTTTACTCCAGTAATAAGAACATTCATTCGGTTGATCCAATACGAAGATGAAAACATCTTTCGAAGTTGTTTGCTTTGTGATATGCTTCTTCTTCACCAGATGCTTTCTGGAACATTGGCATTCTGCTCCTTAGGGTTGATGCTCTCCATGTGGAGGAAGGGATAGAATGTGAAGGTGTGAATGCAAGAGAACCATATTAGTTCTGGTTCATACATACCATTCAAGAACATGCTAAGTAAACTATCATGAAATTTTAGCAGCGAGAAAGCACTGAATTGAAATTATCCTGAAGAATATTTACATTGGGTGGTTCGATTCTGTATTTATTATTGCTTTCGTTGCTGCATCACCTATACATATTGATGGTATTTCCGAACCTGTTTCTGGATATTTACATTACAGCAACAACATTATTCCTGGTGCTTTAATTCTTACATCTTTTGGTGGCATTTGCAAAATCATGTTCTCCATCCCTTTGGCAGCAAGTTTACCATTTTAAAGGTTGAACATAACTTTAATGGCATTACCTCCACGAGCACTGGTTTCGAAGGCCTCTTCAACCTCATTTTGATTGAAACCAAACCTATGTGTTATGAGAGGCTTCACATCAATCTTACCACTGCTCAAAAGCTCCAGGCACAGAGGCCATGTATTTATGTACCTGAATACACCCACCACCTCGACCTCCCTATCAAACAACCAAAGGAAGCAAATTTCAGAATTCATCTTTGATCTCATATTTCAGGTTAGTAATCAAAGTAAGTACCTAGCAGCAGCTGGAGTAAGCGGTAAAGTCATCTCATTGTGGCACATCCCCACAAGGCAAACTCTACCACCTGCTGCGGTGGCTTTGAGGGCGGTGGACATGGTTTTGTTCAAGCCTGCACAATCAATAGTCACATCTACTCGGCCTCCCATAGCTTTATGTATAAGATTCACTTCTTCATCTATATCCTGCAAAATTTGCTATCTTGAAGCAAACAAATAAAGAGTTTAGCTCGTTTCAGGCGTAATAGATTGATTGAACAAACCTGAATATTGGTTGACACTTTGACAATCTCATTAGCTCCAAAATTCTTGGAAACAGATAAACGGTAGTCGTCTACATCCACAACTACAATTCTAGGTACTCCAAAAGCACGAGCTGCTAGTAGTGTAACAAGACCTATAGGTCCAGATCCCAACACTAACACGTTAGTATCTATACTAACGTTAGCTCTGCGACAAGCATGAACACCGACACTTAAAGGTTCACACATTGCTCCTTCCTCCAAGCTCAGATTGTCTGGAAGTTTAAAGCAGAGTTCTGCAGGATGCACCACCTGTTAGCCAACAAGAAATCTATTCTCATCTGATTCGATTGTGCCAGTAAATGTTGAAGATACCAACATTAAGTTTCGTATGATTTTCAAGTTTCCTAGACGTTGACCTGATTGGCAAGTGAACCATGAACAGGTGGAGTAGCGAAGAATCTCATCTCCGGGCACAAATTGTAACGACCGGTCTTGCAGAGATAACAGTGGTTGCAACTGATCCCTGGTTCCAGAGCTACTCTATCTCCGGGGATAAGGTTCTTAACCTGACTCCCAACCTCTTCTATAACACCAGCACATTCATGTCCCAGTACCATTGGCTCTTTCACGAAGTAACCTGCAAGCTTCAACGTCTGAAGAACACAGATCAACATTCAAATCCTACTGTAAGAAACTTTAGTTGCAGAATAACAGAAGTCGGGTTACGAAGCTTACCTTGAGGAAGTGAACATCACTTCCACAGATACCTACAGCTTTCATCCTGACTCTAACATCATTAGGTCCTGATACAAGTTATTAAAACAGCAGTTTCAATAAATCAGGAAAAAAGGGTTCTAAGAATCAAAAAGCAGATTCACATATGTACTAGTGAAATGGGTTTTCAACAAGAGGAGAGGTACCAAGAGGAGGGAGCCTGAAAGCTTGAACCTTGATGGTGTTGACGCCAACAAGCCAAGCGGCCATGTTTTCTTCTTCATCAACTGACATTCCTCCTTTGCCCATGTCACTAAACGTAGAAACTTTAGACTTATGCGATCACTTTCTCTTGGTAAGTAGCAAAGCAGTAGAGTAGATAAAGATGAACGCAGATGATGGTCCTTAAGGGATAAGAATAAGACAATACATCACAGGCAACGCCAGCGGTGGATAATCATGCAACCCTTTTTTTTCCCCCTTGTTTTGGATTTCCTATTATTGGATTCAATTTAAAAGGTTATGAATTATTGAATAAATTATTTAATTGTGAATTATTTTAATAACTTGTCAAGCGATTTACTTTAACAATAATAATGAGTATATATTTCACCAATATAAATATAAATATATATAGATATAGTATACACATAAAAGATAAGATTTTTATAAACTGGCTTTTGTTTTTTATTGACTTTTAAGTTTTAAGTGATTTATTTTAATAATTTTTATTATAAAAATTATATATAAGGATAAATTTTTAATTATATTTTAAAATTTTAATTTTATTCAATATTTAACCGAGGTTATAACGGTCTTGATTAAATATTTTAAATCTTAAACTTCTTATTTTACTAGTTTATTTTTCAGTCCTGATTTTGAAAGCATTACTGATAGCTGACATCGTGAAACCTCTTATATTAAGATTTTTGACTTGTAAACACAGTTACGTATGTCGAAAAAACGACTTAAAGAATCAATTCAGCAGCTATAAAGATAGCACCTTTGAATATATAAATCATATAGAATCAAGTTATAGAGTTTCAAATACATCCAAAGGCTATAATCTTAATAACGTGAATGTGAAATATGAAAGTATATCATCTGTTTATGGATTTTATTTCTGATCCAAAAGACCCGTTATGAAGCAGTTCTGAGCTTGCCAGTCTGCAGATAAATTTCACAGATTGAACATCACCTTAATGGCATTGCCTCCACAAGCACTAGTTTCGAAGGCTTCTACAACCTCCTCCTGAGAGAATCCGTACCTGTGAGTTATCAGGGGCTTCACATCAATCTTACCACTCCGCAAGAACTCTAGGCATAGTGGCCATGTGTTCTTATACCGGAAAACACCGATAACATCCACCTCCCTGCAGAGGAGTAGTAGTTAAAGACTTGCAAGAGTTAGTGGAGATGGTGAAAGTAACAAGTGAACATTGTCAGGTTATGATTTGAAAAACCTGTGAATAGTAACAGAAGATTCATTCTCAACTACCTGGCAGCAGCTGGAGTAAGTGGGATGGTCATCTCATTATGTCCCATCCCAACAAGACAAACTTTACCACCTGGTCTAGTGGCACTGAGAGCTGTGGACATGGTTTTGGTAAAGCCTGCACAATCAAAGGTAACATCCACTCCAGAGACCATAACTTTATGTATCAGCAGAACTTCATCAGCTACATCCTGTAAAAATCCAGATTGGATTCATAGCATTTATCAGCAAGAAAATGAGTTTGTATAACTTTGATTAAACATACAGTACAAACCTGACTGTTTGTTGAAACTTTAACAATCTCATCAGCACCAAGATCCTTGGCAACAGATAAACGATAGTCATCAACATCCACAATAACGATTCTAGGTGCTCCAAAAGCACGAGCTGACAACAACGTAACGAGTCCGATCGGTCCAGCTCCCATGACCAACACATTTGTTTCTGGACCAACATTAGCTCGACGACAAGCATGAACACCAACACTCAATGGCTCACACATTGCCCCTTCCTCCAAGCTCACATTGTCTGGTAGTTTGAAACATAGGTCAGCAGGATGCACTACCTGTTAGAACAAAAGGATTCAGGATTCACCTTCAAAATCCAACTCCATGATGCATAAACTACATCTGCAGATATTCTACTTACTGATAAATATCACTTGACGGTATTCCTTATTAAATTCAAGTTTCAAGCTGTAAAAGTTTCCTTACCTGATTGGCAAGTGAACCGTGTACTGGTGGTGTAGCGAAGAACTTCATGTCAGGGCATAGATTGTATCGACCTTCTTTACAAAGATCGCAACGACAACAACTGATTCCTGGTTCTAGTGCTACGCGGTCTCCAGGGACAAGACTTTTAACCTCACTTCCAACTTCTTCTATGATACCAGCACACTCATGCCCAATGACCATAGGCTCTTTCACCACAAAATGTGCACATCTCAAGGTCTGAAAACAAAAGTTGCATTACTTTTAACAATCAGACATTGAAATAAGGAAACAGAATTAACAATTATAGGTACAGAAACTAGAACATGAGAAATCCCAATTTCTTAATCATCCCAGAGGCCAAATCTACGAACCCAGGTCCAAGCTACTTCTGTTTCTCTTTCTCATCACCATTTTTATGGATTGCAGTTAGATATACTTTAGCAACCAAATAGATATCAAACGGGTTAATAGACCATTATACAGACAACTATTCATAAAAAGAGCTGCAAAACCTTGAGGTAGTGAACATCGCTTCCGCAGATTCCAACAGCTTTCATTCTAACTCTAACATCATGAGGTCCTATAGAAAAAGAAGGATATAAGAACACTAATAAGCGATAAACAATAACAACAAAAGGGGTTGTTCAAAAGAACAAAGATCATATAACCAGAAAGCATGAGTTCCCAGTTCCATATTAGATCATATAGACAGGACAAGAAACAGGTACCAAGAGGAGGGAGTTTGAAAGGTTGAATCTTGAGGGTGTCCACACCAAGAAGCCAAGCAGCCATGTTCTCCTCTCCTCCAACTTTGCTCTCTTCATGAGACATCCCTCCTTTACCCATTCTTCCAAAGGTTACACTATACTTGTCAGAGGTTGATACACTCCTTCAGGCTACTCTAGTTAACCAGCAGATAAGGTTCAAGAACAGAGAGAAGATATTGGCAGCTGAGGAATATTTAGCAGTAGAAGGATAAGACAAGAAGAATCAGATTCTGTTAGCAATACTGAAACTTTACAAATTTAAAGCAAGAAAAGTCGCTTTCCAAGTTAGAGTCTTTTGAAGGACTGTTAAAAGTGGGTGGTTTACTTGAGTTATACTTGTTAAATTACGAGGATTTTGAGCTACTGTTGGAGGATTGTATCCCTTTTGATTCTCTTTTTTCTATATAAAGGATATGTATTTTCATATTCAAGGATAATTTTTGCTTTTAAATTAAATTACAATTTAATTAATTAATATAATTTATAGAAATTTAATTTATCAATATGATTTATTATAATAACGATAATAACAAAGAAACGAGTACGCATAAGTTCGGTTCTTTGGAAAAGTCAAACCTCAACTGAAGATCGGGCACTCACATGGCAGATGAAGAGAACAAAGCAGCTTGGCTACTTGTAGTCAAGACTCTTAAAATCCTGCCGTACCATCTTCCTTCTCTTGGTAAATTTATCCCCAATCGTTTTATTTCCTTTACAAGGCCTTGCTGTTCTTCTTTCAAAGCCAATTTCGTCCAAGATGCAACCTTTGACTAATGATCTGCCTTCTGTGGAAGCTTATTGACTGTGAAATGTGAATTCCTTAAAGTTCAGTTCTTTATGTCGAAATTGTGGGAAATTTTTTATCTTTTAGTGCTTGTTTCTGTTTGTAATCATCTACCTGGTAGTAAATGAAGATCAATCCAATAAAGTTTGGTTTCTTTTCGAGATAGTGACCCAGAAAACTAAAGGGCACACTTTCTGTTAGCTCTTTACCATTTTCTTTAATAGGTGAGAATGATGTTAAAGTTCGGATTAAGGCTGTTGGAATCTGCGGAAGTGATGTTCACCACTTCAAGGTGAATGATCTTTCGGTAAAGTTAGGGTAAGTTTGCAAGTTGTGAACTTCCTAAATTTGTCTCCCTTTGTTTGGTACCTCTTACGGATGCTGTATCTGCCAGCAGACAATGAGATGTGGAAATTTCATTGTCAAAAAGCCCATGGTTATTGGTCATGAATGTGCTGGGATCATAGAAGAAATTGGGAGTGAAGTGAAGTCTCTCTGGTCATTGGTGATCGAGTAGCATTGGAGCCTGGGATTAGTTGCCAGCGTTGTAACTTCTGCAAAGTCGGTCGCTACAATCTTTGTTCCGAGATGAAGTTCTTTGAATCTCCACCAACATTCGGATCTCTTGCCAACCAGGTTGTCATAGGTTACAAACTCAGGCGCAGGTGAGTTGGTAAGGGACTTTTTTGGCTTAAATGGGGTCACTGATTCGAACCGTCCTCATGTATGCAGCCGTTTAAAACTTGAGGTTAGAGCTTTACCTCCAGCAAGGGACCTACCCGACTCGAGCGGGAATTAGTCTGGAAGTGGATGACTTAAAGTGTTTTCTCATAGTTGGAACCCTCCTAGGACACCTCGTGAGCAACAAAAAAAAAGCGTTTCATGCTATGCTAGAGCTTTGAACAATGTACATATTCCCCTCCTGTACTGCATAGCCTGTCACTTGGAGAATGATCTTGTCTATGAAACTTTTGAGAATTTAGGCCTCTCGAACCCACTCCCAATAATATTTTATAGACAAAAATATCATAAAATAGAGAAATAATAACACAAGAGAATTTACGTAGAAACTCTCAAACTGGAGAAAAAATTACGGGCATCTAGAAGAAAATTTACTATGTGAAAAATCCTTACAATCATACAATTTTTCCTCTCACCTAATCCCCTAATACACCAACACACCCACAAAAAATACTCAAAACAAACTCTTCAACTCTCACCTCAAAAAAGGAATTTAACTAGAGTTAAAATTGTTATACAAATTTTTGACTTTGTATTGATGTATTAATCAAAGAGGTAGCGACCTTTTTATATAGGTAAGAGCTTTGCCCCAATTATTTTTTCCAACTAACATGGGACAAACAAAAGAGTCAAAACTCAACAACCTCTATCTTGGCGACTTTGGTTGATCCCACAACCACTCTCCACCTCAATGAAGATCTCCTGAAAATAACATAACTCTCAATATAGATAATTATCATGCTTCACAGCATCATGCTCTATCATAAAAGCATATCCACTCAGAATAAACTAATTTCAAACCTTTTACTTCAGCATATGTCGAAAATAACCTTGCTGAAAAATTATGATGCAACTCTCATGTTTAACTTTCCTGGAAACTCACCAGTCATCGATATAAATTCCATCAAACATCTTGCATTAATGCGAAACCAATACCCGTGTGTGAACTTGTGGACCCACTAACAATAACACATTCTCTATCATGACAACTTTGGGATTAACGGCATGTCATGAGGATATACATGCCCCCTCCCCTCTCTTTTTAGAGAGCAAGATCATCATTCATGAAGACAATATTAATGACATTGTTAGTCTCTCCATTAACTGACCTAGAATCTCTTGTCGAACCTATTCCATCTCTCGGACAATTTTTCTTCACGTGCCCAGATTGTCCACACGTCTAGCATACTATATTTTTCTTTATGGAGTTCTTCTTCTAATATTCAACTACCACCAGAGCTGAGTTTTCAGGAGAAACATTTCTTCCATCACCCAGTCTTCTCTCTTTTGAAAAGAGTTTTCCGGTAACTTCAAAAAAAATATCTTCTCTTTCCTATGAATCAAAATAGGTTTCATGTGTTCATATGAAGGTGGAAAAGACCAGATGAGTCTCAAAGCTTGATCTTCATCATCTATATGAACTCCAATTGCCTCCAGTTTAGAGACGATTTCATTGAGAACACTTAAATGATCTGAAATTATAGTACCTTCCCTCATATTTAGTGTATGAAACTGCTCCTTTAGGTACACCCGATTTAAAAAGTCCTTTGTTTGATACAACTCTCTGAGCTTTTCCCAAAATTTCTTTGTTGTAGATATTCTATGTACATTCGCAAGGACATTTTTAGTCAAATACAATCGTATCCCACTTGTTGCTCTCAAATTCAGATCCTCTCAATCTTCATCACTCATACTAAATTTGTCTATACTATATGTTTTGTCAATATCACTAGTAGTAGTACTGATATTAGAGATTTGTCTGCCTTTCAATGCCTTGTGTAATCCTGACTGAATCAAAATGTCCCTGACTTGCACTTGCCACAAGCCAAAATTGATTCTCCTGTCGAATTCCTTCACCTCAAATCTAAGAGGATTCGAAGTCCTATTTCTTGACATTTTTCTTGTGCTCTTTTGCCTTGATGAATTTTACCGTAGAAATGAAGAGTACACCAGGTAAGTTCCCAGGAAAGAGAGGTGGGTCACAAAGGACACACTTAAATACCAAGTCTTTCTTTAGCCAGAACTTTCCTAAACATGCACTTTCACACTACCACACTAAAGCTCCATCGCATCAGATGAACCTTTCTCAAGAAAATCTTTTCTGATGCGGAAGATCAAATAAAATTGTAACTACAGAGTATACTCAGAATTTTCAAGAAAAAACACACCTTGATTCTAATACTAATTGTTGAAAATTTAGGTCTCCCGAACCTACACCCAAAGATATTTTATAAATAATCATATCAGAAAATAGAGAAATAATAACAACACAAGAGAATTTACGTATAAACTCCTAAACTGGAGAAAAAATCACGGGCATCGAAAAGAAAATCTACTATGTGAAAAATCCTTACATTCACACAATTTTTCCTCTCACTCAATCCCCCAATACACCAAGACACCCACAGTAAAATACCCAAAACAAACTCTCAAACTCTCACATCAAAAGAAGAATTTAACTAGAATCAAATTTATCATACAAATCTTTGACTTTGTATTGGTGTATTAATCAAGGAGATAACAATCTCCTTATATAAGCAAAAGTTTTGTCCCAATTGTTTTGTTTTCCCCAACCAATATGGGATAAATAAAGGAGCCAAAAACTCAACAGGAACAACTTAATTGGAAGCTTTGAAAGTATAAAATTGTGATCTTTCTAGTATAAGAGTACTGCCAATGTGCTCCTTAATCGATCTTCCCATATTTTTTTGAACTTTGTCTGTAACTCACTGTAGGCTGGGGAAAGGGAAGTTGGTTCTATAACATTACATTGATTGGTTACTTGACCTCACTACTGATTTTGTGACGGAACAGGAGCTTTTAGTTCAGAAAGTGAAGTCTTTTGTTGAGGTTCACATCATGCTAAAAAGGGCATCAAAACATAATATTGTTATGTTCTTCATTCCAGGTGGTGCATCCTGCAATTCTCTGTTTCAAACTACCAAATAATGTGAGCTTGGAGGAAGGTGCAATGTGTGAACCCCTCAGCGTTGGTGTCCATGCTTGTCGACGTGCAAACGTTGGCCCAGAGACGAACGTATTGATCATGGGAGCAGGACCGATAGGACTGATTACCTTGTTGGCTGCCCGAGCATTTGGTGCCCCTAGAGTAGTGATTGTGGATGTTGATGATTGTCGCTTATCCCTTGCAAAAGATCTTGGTGCATATGAGATTCTTCAGGTCTCGACAGACAGACATTCAGGTTAGAGCAATGAACTTCATGACCCTTTTTTTTTTCATTTGCAGAACATCTGTGAACTTATGAATTAACAGAAAAGGGGGACCAAATAGGTTCCTTAGTTGAAACCTCAGGATGTTGGAGTAATATGCATCTTACTGGATGTAGGTAAGAAAGATACAGATCGCGATGGGTTTACACATTGATGTGAGTTTTGATTGTGTTGGATATGAGAAGACCATGTCTACAGCTTGAATGCCACACGTTCAGGTAGTAGAGTGTGTCTGATTGGAGTGGCTCTGAGCAATATGACTGTCCCTTTTACACCTGCTGCTGCAAGGATCCAATTTCTATTGTAAAGAAAGGAAAAAGATCATGAGCCTAATCTATTGTGTTCCTTTCCAACTATAGGAATCCAATCTTTTCCATGTGAAACTCTTCATTAACATGAAACTGTCCATTGATGGTTAGTCTCCAACGTTTTGTTTCTTATCACAGAGCTCACTTAGGGATTACCATTAGCAGAAAGAAATCCACCAGGATTGTGTATATCTGTAGACACACACACGCGAAAGAAACATGTCTTTTTAACCCAGTGGGTGATGTTGGCTGCAGGTAGGTTGATGTTATGGGGATTTTCCGCTATCGAAACACATGACCTCTCTGCATTGAATTCCTAAGAACTGGAAAGATTGATGTTAAGCCTCTGATCACGCACAGGTTTGTCTTCTCACGGGAGGATATAGAAGAAGCCTTCGAGACTAGTGCTCACGGTGGCAAAGCTATAAAGGTCATGTTTAATCTCTAAACAGTCATTAGAGACAGTTTAAGCAGGTTTGAGCTTACACTGGCATAGATATCAAGCTTCCCTTCTGGATCCAGTTTGTGTATAATTTGTTCGCAGGATTAACATTTAAATGCATACAGGCGTGTGAGAAACTCCAACCTGAAGGCTTTTGCATATCAGGATTTTCCTCCATCCTTTCATTCAACCATTAACGTGGAAACTTGAAAAGCTCTGGCAAATCTGTTTCTGATATCAGTTTACCCTTCAAAAAGACGTATGTATCGGTCAAGCTACCTGGTTTTATTATAATCCAAAGATTCTTTACAACTCAACCATTTTCAAAGTTTCACTTAATGGGATTTCTTTAAAATACTATCCAGAAATTATTGATCAAGTTGAAAGTTCTGATTCTTGAAAGTTTCTGTTCATTTCAACTGAAACCATGGAAATAAAGCTATATTCCTATTCATCCTTTCAATTCCAAGAGTCCAAACTTGAGGCGCAACTACATT
>JANSVB020000141.1:630192-641502 GCA_025504935.2 Erythroxylum haughtii | reverse complement strand
CCTCGAATGGAAAAAGAGGGGATGGAAACAGCAAGCAATTCTACTTCAATTTAAGAATCATGAAGCTTTGGCAGGAAGTGATTTTGGTAACAAGGAGTCGTAGATGTACAACTTTCCTTGTGTCTTATCAATGTTTGCAAGGCAGATGATCAGAAGTTTAATACTTAGAGAATCATTTCCTATGGAAGCTCTATTGAGAATGACATATGCGATGAAGGCAACTTTGACAGTTTTAAATTGAACATTAAAGCTTCTTTTATCAAATTTGTTTGCTTGAGTTTTATATATGAGTGTTGAAATGCTGTGTTATTGGAATGTTTGTGACTGGGAGCTACATTTATAAGGTTTTATGGTAGGAAATAGGAGAGGAGTGTTAATGGTAGTGCTTGTTTATCTTTAAATTAGGTTTATTACTATTTTGCACCACTTTATTTCTTTTGGTAGGTAAGAGATTCCCTTCGGAAAATCTCTAGTAGTGTACATATCATTTTCTATTTGTATAAAATTTACTGATTTATCAAAAAAAATATAGATAAATTTATATTTAATATTAAACAAAAACGTCATTGAATCCTTTCTTTTTACATTCCTACACAAAAATGACCAGTGTGGGGTATATATCTATATATGCATACCAAATTCATGGAATATTTATAAATATTCACATGCCAAGTTCATGGATTTCTATGTTGCATTTTTTGCAATTAAAATAAGTTAGTTGAAAGATTATGGCCAAAGCATGTTTTGAATGATCAAATCTTGTAAATTCAAAGGGGAGACTCTTTGATCATCACAATTCTTGTCAAAGTTTATAGGTCAGTCAATAAGTTGTTGAAAAACTAAAGAGTCTGAGTCCCAAATTTTGGGGTAGTAAGAGAAAATTTGGGACTCAGACTCTTTGGTCCCAAATTATGGGGTAGGAAGAGACTAAGTCACAAATGCAAGTAAGTCAAAGTACCAAAGAATGGGCCGGGTTAGTTTATTATGAACTTGCAAGACTTCCAAAGTTTTTATTAAAAATCAAGACTTTTGATTATTCTTAGAAATATTATGTATAAAAAGTGACAGAACTCTTAATATGTGAAAAATGATCACAACCCATTAGAATGCTAATTAATCTCCTTAATTTAAATGTTATTTTTTCCTTTTTTAATTTATTGACATTAAAAATAACGATTTTTTATATATAAATCAAGTATTATAAATAATTTGTTTGATCATGACGAGATCAAGTTAATTAGTAATTATAAATTCCAATGTGTTTTAACCCTTAATTGATCAATTTTTGATATGTTTTGGCTATTGCTCAATTAATTTATCAAAGAGATATTAAATTCAAAAATATTTAAAACTCATATAACTTAAAACTAAAACGTTATTTTTACTGATATGATTAATACATAAACATTCACGTGACATTTAGTAAATACATTATATCAATAAAAATAACCTTTTGATTTGATAATTACAAATTTTAAAAGACTAGTAATTAAATTGAAAATTTTTAAAAGTTTAATGCTAAATTAAAAAATATTTAAAATTTAAGTACTGTTTAATTTATTATCTTTTTTAAGAATTAGAATGATGACTTTTTATAAGCTTGCAACAAGTTGAATGCTACGAAATTAACGTGTCAACAAACTGACTAGGTCGTCTGGTCCTTAGCTAAATTGTTAGGCACGCCCAAAGATAAAATTTCCAAGGCCTTCCCTATCAAAGATAGCCATTGGTCAAAACTTGCCCCGACGTAGAAAGCAGCATGAAAAGGATAGCTTACCTTTTTTTTCTTCTTTATGGTTTAGTTTGGTCTTCGATATGACTCAAATCCTTGTAGAGAGGGAACAATTACTTGCACGTAACGAGCCAATCCTCCAACCTTCCCCAGAAACCGACCACCTCTTCGACCACAACATGTAACCTCGTCTTCGATTGTCTTCTGTAGAGGGTAGTGCCCTCTTGTTCTATTTAGACATGATCACCTTATCCAATTGTTTCTTCAATCATCCCTGAAGCTGTTGTCTCTTTATCTTTGAGTATAATCGAAAGCAACTCTTACCTGAAAAATCTTAAAGAAGGATTTTGTTAAGAAACATAGAAGATCAAAGCTTTAGAATACAAGAAACCATGGATGCTCATCATATTTTATGTAAGAACTACGTCACGATCGAATCATTCGAATATATTAACATGTTGCTTGTATCTTATATACTTCCAAGATATGTTATAATATATTAACATATTACACAATTTATTAGGTATGTATGTAGGTAACGACTTGTAAATAATATATAAATTATTTAACGAATTATTTGCTTAAAATTAAGTCATATATTCTTAAAATAATTCTTATAGATTTTAATGTATTTTTTGGATTATTATATAAATTGCATAACTCTTTAAAAGATTAGAAAAAAATACGTAATTTTTAAACACTTGATTTTTATCATAAGAATTAAAAAATCTAACAGATTTGGCCAGTTAAATTATAAAAATTTTAAATCCTTCAACTTTTCAATTCGGTTCAACTTTTTAGTTCGATTTACTATATTAAAGAATTGATCAATTTATTAATTAATTGGTCAATTTTTATTAATTATAAATTCTTATAAATTAAAATAAATCAATTAATTTCTATTTAATAATATCTTTTTTAATTAAACTTCAAATTCTTTTATGTGTAAAAACGATTTCTTTTAATCATATTTCATATTTTTTTAACTTTATTCAATCTTTAACTGATTTTATAATAATTTAATACCGGTTAAGCTTTTTAAACTCTAAAATTTTTGTCTTACCGGTTCAATTTCCGATTTAATTTTTAAATCATTAATTTTATGCTCCACTTGGTTTACTTAGGTCTTGTATTAATGTAAGCATCTTTAGGTAGGCATTAATGATCATAATTACTAAATTATTTACAAATCAAATACATATTTTTTTTTCACTAATCAACAATTTCCCCTTATGTCAAACCCCTACATAAGATTATAATCATTTAGACTTTATAGTCTCTTCCAACCTTATAAACAAACCTAACCAAAAACACTTTTAAGAAGACAATTTCTAACTGTCTAACGATCAAGTCCTCTTCAGTAATTTGACAAACTAGAAGATGGTGGCTCGTACATGTGTGTATATAATACACACACTTCCTAGTTCCTATACCCTAAGACTCCTCAGAATCTTTCAAACCCCCTCTTTCTTTTCTCTCACAAGCTCATGTCTCCCTCTTCTTTCTCCAACAAAAACATGCGAATCCACGCCACCATAGCAGATGCTGCCTCTTGGTACTGTGCCATCGTCCTGTTAGGCCTAATCCTATTCGGGTCGATCAGAGGGAGCACTTCTTCTTCTTCTTCTTCTTCTTTTGCAGATGAGTACTATGTGAAAGGAAGTCAGCTTTTGGACACGCCATGCGAGGAGATATATGTTGTCCGAGAAGGAGAGACCTTGCACACCATCAGCGACAAGTGTGGAGACCCGTACATCGTGGAACAGAACCCGCATATACACGATCCCGACGATGTCTTCCCTGGACTTGTCATCAAAATCACTCCTAAACCTAGGAAGTTATTGAGATAGATGAATATCGATGACCCAAGATGAATCATTAGAGCGTTTTCCGAGCTTCTACAGAGAAATTTTCACCCTTTTGTACATGTACAGTTTTGGCTTCACCTTCTCCTCAGGAATTGAGTGCTAATAAGAAGTCAGTTGTTTTGATTATAGTCTTTTTCTTCTCCAGTTTTTGTCTTCCTGTCTTGTAAGAATTCGACTTATGCTATTTATTTCACGAAAGAAGACGAATAAATTGGATTGATGTTTAGAGACAATCGGATTAAACTATTCCAGGCATGTATTGTTCACATATTCTCTCAACAGCTTCTGAATTAATAATAAATTGATAGTAGTTTTAATTACAGTGATTGACCCTAACCAATCTTAATTAATATCCTCGTCCTCAATTAATATTGTGTGCTTTCAAGAAAACCTAAAAATAAAATCTTCCTATATGTGAACAATCATGTAGTCTAACGAGGATCTTATCTAAAAATTGGTGCTTATTCAAATGGTTCGGCTATATATTCATCCGATTATAGTAATTTTTTTATAAAACAATAATATCATAATCACACAAAATTTACTAATTAAAAATATTAATTGATTAATAACAATTTTAGGTATGACAATGGCCTACTCAGCTAATTTTTTAAAAATTAAAGTATAAAATAATTTTTTAATTGAGTTTGAGCCTAGGTTGTCTAGGTCCAAGTCTGTTCGAAGCTCAACTCTTTTTAAAAGAATTGAACCTCGAGTTGGTCTAGACTTGAGCTTAACTCATTGAAAATACTTAAATCTAGACTCATAAGTTGCCATTGCTATTCTTAACCAAATTTAGTATGTTACTTCTAATTGACACTCCAAAATTTTATATTATAGTAAGTTATTAATTTATAAAAAGATTAAAAAAATTATTTAGTATCAAATTTTTAAAAATTTTCAATTTAGTATTTAATTTTTTAAAATTAGTACTCAAAATGTATTTTGTAAAAAAAAGTTATTATTAAATTAAAAATTATAAAAAGCAAAACATTTTTTATAAAACATAATTTTTTAATCAATATAATTTCACCAACTTGAGCTTTGATGACTGATTGACAAATTTAAATAAAACCCATTTGACTTCGTACCAATTTTAGATATAAACTCTAACTATTAGGTGATAGTTTGAGGCTAAGGAAGAAGCATCCGTATGAATCACGTTTATTGCTTTAATCGGTGGGAAGTGGTGTGATGGGTCGGCGGATATTTCACCTTTTCTTATCCAATCACAAAGTGACGACACTACAACACTATATATTATAAAATATTTATAATACATAGTTGAATAAAAGTGAAATTAGTAAACTAAGAATATTACGAAAATATGTGGTTGGAGTTTATAGGCCAAAGATAAAGAAGAAATTTCTGGAAGTTTTTTAAATATTACGTACACGTCACATCTTATCAAAGGTACTGAATTTATATAAATTAAATTTTATGAGTTTTATATAAATAATAATTTATTAAATGGATCGATTTAAAAAATTAAGCTATACGTTTGAAGGTTAGAATAATTTTCAAAGGATAGGCGAAATCAATGTTAATAATAAAATTGAAAATTTGAATAGTCCACGTGTCGCATGCCCAGATGATTGACGTGTTTTGTCTATGCCAGGTCATACACCTCAATCGGAACAAAGTCAACTTGATGGACAAAACAAGTCGTACCCACCCACCATACTTGACCTAAAAATATTAATAATATAGAAATTAGAAAACCATCCAAAATTGAATTTATTTTAAGAGAATATTTTAAGAAACATCACCCAAACTAACCAAAAGAGAGAACCAAAATGAATAGTAATAATGTGAGTGACTTAGGGGGGTTGCTTTCAAATGGGTGCTCAAGACGGTGATAGGAGACTTTTAAAAGACCCGGTGGTCCTACATTGAGCAAACTCTTTAAAATTTTGCTTTAAATCTTTGAGTTTATTAATGGGAAAAATCTGAGATGGTACGGTAATTAGAGATGAGATATAGGTTTAAATTTATCCAACACTTCCTAATTTGAAGCTTCAAAATTTTATGTTTTAAAATTTTAAATTAAAAATAGTCAGGTTAATCCAGTCCAATCAATCTAAGGCTTAGATTGCATATTTTGGATATGACAGAACTTCTAGTTATCACATACTTAAACATTAATTTTCTAATTTGAGTTAACGTTGGCCACTTGCTTTGAGTCTAATTAAACTTCAAGTCGAATAAAAGCCTAAATTCAACTCAAATTTTTATCATATTTGATATAATACAAATTATGAATCGTTGATCCAAATAATATTATTTTACTTAAAAGTCAACTCAATTTATTTTAAAATTCAACCAATTTAAGTTTAATTTAATGATTTTAAATTTATTTAAATATGATCAAATTCAAATTGTCAACTTTACAAATAGTGAGAACATATGAACCTATTAATATTATTTATATTAGATTTGTTAATATATAATTTACAATGTTTTATATTTAAAGTTGAATATATATTTAAAAATAATAGAGGTAAGTTTTTGTTAATAAATAAATAAATAAAGATTGAAGTCACCTATAAGGATGGTTTCACTTGCATCGTTTGGAGCTTCAATTAACATACTTTGGATAGCAAGCTATGTAAAGATGGGCCTATCAAGTTTTGGTTATATTTATAAGGCAGATCAAAACCCATACTGCTTACCAATTCTTTTCCTAATATTTGGTTAGAAGAATCAAAGAAATATTTTTTGTTGAGTAAATTCATCATACAAAATAAAACATCCTTCTAAGAGATTAGATGTCCCTTTCATTATTCCACACAATTTAGTGAAATAAGGTTAAGATTGATAATTTTGACCTCAAAAGACCAACTATAATGATTAGTATATTTACATAGACTTGTTATCTTAAGGAAATTATAAAATTTATGTATATTTATTTGATTTATTTACATTATTTTTTGACTTAATTTTTGTAATATTTATTTTATTACTTATTTTTATATTTTATTTCTACATAATTATTTTATTTATTTTATTCTTATTATTATCTTTATCTTTATGTCTATTTTTATTTTTATTTTTTTTACTACCTTATGTATTCTTTTTTTTATGTGAGATAATAGAAAATAGTCTCTCAATTAGTTAAGGATAAAGTTGAGTACTTCTTAACTTTGTCAGACTTTGAGTATGAGCGAGACTTTTGTTGAAATGTTGTTGTTATTGTTGTTTATACTTAATTTTGCTAAATTTGTGATCAAATCTAACTATTTTATTCTTCAATTCATTTTAATCAATGTCTCTAATCTTCTTAATTAACAAGTTGAAAATATGCATTAGATTAGCTTTTCAATTCTTAATTACAAGGCATCGAGTCTATATGGAATAGCTCAAACTCAATCAAATTTTTGATTAAAAATTTGGTTCAAATCGGATCTATTACTAACTCCCACTGTGAAAGAGAGAGACAGGGATAGGGTAATAACTCATACCAAGTACTCCTTTGAGTCAAGAAAAGCCAAGCAAAGATATGTAAAAGCAAAGTAAAGAGTCTAAAAGACATGGTATGAGCATATGTTCTTCTAAGGCTGTGATTATCATGTCATCTTCATATCCATCATAGAGCATCTCCTACTTTAGTGTAGCTATCATATGGCCTCCCGAGAGAATCTATATGCTGAGAGTGGTATATATATAGAGAAACTTTTCAAAGACTTGGATGTGGAAAGATAATGCCTTTTAAGTCCTTTTCCAGTGTAAAAAAAAAGGACACCGAACGCATTATTCATGGCATATGCCGTTTCCTTCTAGGGTTTATTCTGCTTTCAACTCCATTTTCATGTGTTTATAAACCTGTACAATGCATGCAATAACCAAAAAACCAGAAGCAGCTAGTAAGAGCAACTACGTTCCTTCATGGATAATTAAGCAAATCAGTCTCGGGGCATCTCTTTTTTGGCAGGCAACGTTCATCGAACCGATACTTGAAATTATTTTTTGTTTGTTTGTAGTATTGCAGACTACGGATGGTTATTAATCATCGGTCACGTATCAATCACGGGACACTGGCGATGTATCTTTTCCGATATGGTTTAGCTTGCCAAAGGAGAGTTGCCCTGATACTGCTTTAGCTTAAAAAGATCTGCTCAAGCCTCAAATATCAGCATTGATCGTGTATTGCTGGGACAAGATGGGTATGTTTGCAAACTCCTTTCGGTTTTATTTTTTTTAATTCTTTTTCTTTAGATATATAGGAAATAAGGTAAAGCATTTGATTAACGGTGCCATGGAAAATGAGGCTGTAATAGATTTGTTATATATCCAAATTTGAAAGAAAATAAAATTGAGAAATTGGAATTAGAGTATTATATATTAATTTTTTGGTGTTATATAAACTAACATAAATTGATATCGGGAAGATAATGTAATTACAACTAAAAAGATTTAGAAGATGTGTTGTTGTCAACCCCGCAAGCTAATGTTCAAAAGAACCTTGAGCTTGTGACGTAACTTCAAAAAAGGAGTAAAAGTGTCATCGGTTGATTCATGGTGCTTGGACGATGGAGTGATAGATCCATCAACATATCTAATTAATACATAGGTAATTAAGTAGTATGACTTTGACTTGATTTCACCATAAAAGATAGTTTTTGTTGTCGAGAGTTGTAATAATAAACTTGGCGATGTTGATAATTGGTAGTGGAGTGTTGATGGCCTCCATTTGTGAGGTAGTTGTTGTTGTCAAGAGTTGTAGTAATAAAATTGGTGATGTTGGTAATTAGTAGAGAAGTGTTGATAGTCTTCATTTGTGAGCTCTTTTTTTTGTTACAGTAATATAGTAGGGTTGCGTTTATGGTTGTCAGGTGTAGCAGAGGTGAAAAATAAGAAGAAAAAAAAGTTGAGACGCAGCTCAGGTAAGCTCTGATATCGTGAAAGAAAATAAAGTTAAAAAATTAGAAGTACAGTATTATATTGATTTTCTGATGTTATCTAAACTAAGATAAATTAATACTCGAACTAAGCTCTATTACCATGAAAGAAAATAAAATTGAGAAATTAGATGTAGAGTATTGTATTAATTTTCTGATGTTATCTAAACTAAGATAAATTGATGCCTGGATAAAATTATCTAATAAAAAATGTGTTGTTAACAAAACTAGAAGTCCATTTTTTAATTATTATATAGAGATATTATCAATTGTACGAATTGATTATAACATTTGTATCGTTTTAAAATCGAATTAGTTGTAAATTTTGTATGAATTATTTTGATAAAAGCATTCACACTTCATTTAAAATGTGTTATTTAGAAAGATACATACTTTAATAAGAATATTCAAACTTTGAAAAATGTGTAATTGACAATGGTGTAGTTTTATTGAATAGATGATAACTTGATTTTATTGAAAAAGAGAAATAGTCATAAAAATTCAAAAAGAAGAGCAACTTCTTTCATGAATTTTTAAAATTGAAGTGTTTTAAATGACTTAGAATTATCAAAATAGGCAATAATTACAATAGTTAATGATATAGCATTTAAACAAAATTGTAAAAGTATCCCATCTACCTAAATAATAATAAAAAATGCAACATGTGAAATGTCATATTCTATATGCAATTAAGTAATAGTTATATTTTAAAACAAAAAGAATAATATATGAAGCAACCTAAATAAAACATAAACAAACAATAACATCCGAATTATGTAACTGGACTCAAAACAATAACATCCAAATTATGCAATTTGAATGATTCATTTGACAAACCAATCATTCATAAACAACATTTTTTAGTGTCTTTATAATTGAATCAACAATATGTACGAATTGTAATTCTATTTAAATGTATTTTGCAAAAGTAAAATTGAAATTTATGTGTGAATGTTTCAATCAAAGTTATGGAACATCCAATGTTTTATATGTAGCTATCAATGATTAAGGTAAAACCAATGTTTTAAGAATCATTTCAGAAGTTAAACCAGTAAAACATGAAATTTTAAGATTTAAAAGGTTCAACCGGTATTAGACTGTTATAAAATCTGTTAAAGATTGAATAAGATTGAAAATTTTGAAAATTATTGAAAAAGATTGTCTTTACTCATTAAAAATTAAAGTTTAATTAAAAAGTTTGTTAAATAAAGTTTAATTGGTTTATTTTGATTTATAAAAACTGATTAGTTTATAAAACTGGTCGATTAATTAATAAATTGATTAATTTTTAACAACAAAAATTATTAAACTAAATCAAACCGAAAAATTGAAAACTGAACCGATTCAAGATTTTCATTATTAAATCAACCGAACTAGTTTGATTTTTAAAAAATTGGTTAATGCTTTATTTACATGAATTTAATTTATTGGACCTATGTTTAGAACATGAAAGTCTAAATACTTGGAGAATTTTTCAACAATTGAAATAAAGTTGTCATCATCTTGCACTTTCAAATTATTATAATAATTATTTTAAATAATGAGGACACTTCTTCTTTCTAACTTTATTAATTTGATTATTAAATCCTAATATATCGAAAAATATTTCAACATATGAATTCACAATGTAAGCTCAGCTTATAACTTTGACTCATCATAGTAATCTTACATTCACACTTAGAACCACATCTAAATCCAAGTGGTTCAGACCACCAAAATTATACTATATTAAAACTCATACCATATTATCCCATAACTATATATAAATAATATACCTTTGGTTTTGTTGTCTTTCAAATGATATTTTAAATTCTTGTTAACTCTTTTTTAATTAAAAATTTTCAGTTTTGACTGAATTTCTTAGAACGTTGCCCAAACTCAGTCTAATAGAGTAAAACAATGTTATTTTAATGAGAGTGTTTAGGTCGTTTAAATCATTTGAATCGAATTTTGGACTGACCAACATATAATCAATTTGTTGACTTCGACCCAAAATGGACCGACTCGAGATTAAAATGCTATCTAGCTCAAATCCTGAAAGTCATACTATAGTACAAACTCAGTAGTCTCCGCCTCCAATTTGTTAAGGAGTATCTAATCATTTTTAGCTACTTTTTCATTCTTCTGATTGCATTTTATGTGTGGACAAAAGGGTAAGAAGAATCTATGTAAGGCCTAAACATATACCCTACAAGTATTATAGCATGTCTAGGATGTATTAAGAAGTGAACATATCAAATTAAGTGCATATAGGTATAGTAAGAGACATAATGGTACTTAATTTAAAAGACACGAATAAATGGGTAATTTGTTCGTTTTGGCATGGACATACATATTTAGACGTGAAATATGGATGAGAATTTTTGATATGTTTGCTTGGAGTTATGAACGTGATGTGAGAGGAATTGGTATAAGAAGTATCTAACTTTCTTATGGAATGTTGTTGGTTAAATAAGATATGTTTTTGCGTTGCTTTTACATGATAAGACTGAAGTTAGTTGGTTTGAGATATGTATCTCGCTAGATGGATAGGTTCCACTAAACAGACTTCTGTAATTTAGCTATATCTTGGCCTATAGACCTCCAAATTGGATAATTCTAATTGAAAATTAAACTAGAGATATAGCTTTAAAATTTTGATGAAGAAATTGAAATTGGATTCTGTCTTTGAAATTTTTTAATTCTGGGTTGAATTTGAGTTGGGGCTGCTATCCTTGTTCTCAAATAGCCTGTAGTTAGGGATGGCAATTGTACCCGAACCCGATGGGTACCCGATAAAATTACCCGAACGGGGGCGGGTATGGGGAGCAAA
>JANSVB020000141.1:594943-612788 GCA_025504935.2 Erythroxylum haughtii | reverse complement strand
TCTTCTTCCAATTATGCCCTTAATGATTGAGAATTGTCCCATTTGCCCCTTCCATTTATGCCTTATGTCTTTTACACATAAGTGTCTTGTCAAAAGCACCCTTGAATATTCTGACATAACACTTTATTCTAGAAGACTCTTCTTTATTGTCTTACGTTTCCAATGAAACCAAAAGAATTCAATTTGGTTAAGTGGTGTGAAAGTTATACTCCAATATCTCCGGACTGCTTTTATTCCGAGACAGTACCCTATACTCAATTTTCATCCAAAAATTGAAAATCTTAGAGTCCGATTCAGAATTTGATTTCTTCATATAATTTGTAGCCCTACGTTTCTAGTTTACCATAAAACAAACATAGTCTCATTTGGACCTCTACTGATCTCGAGAACATCAAAATACTGAAGTATGTTTAGTGAGATAACACCCGTTCATATTATTGAAGAACACACTGACTGTACCCGTCCCACTCTTTTCACTAAATCTTTCTCCATTAGTTTCATATAGATATGATTATTTGTGAAGATGTATAACAATGTCTTACAAATCTAATGGCTCAAGAATCATGTCATTTGTAGGTCTAGAGGAGAATTTATGGTCAAAGGAATCCAACATGTTCATATCTTTACTCATATTGTACATGCCTTGGTGTGATTACCATAACTCTCACTACAGATGTCGGATTGACTTCATTTTTAGACTATTAGAAAGAGGACTTCAAGATCTATAACTTTCATGAATCCCTAGAAGGCCAATTCTATCATTCGACTTCTGTATCGTCTCACTTTTGCATCATCTCACTTTCCTTTCATCTTAGCTCTATCGTCTCATTTCTATCGTCTCATTCACATCGTCTCATTTCCATCGTCTCATTTTCATCGTCTCATTTTCTTCCGTCTCATTTCTTCCGTCTCATTTCTTCCGTCTCATTTCTTCCGTCTCATTTCTTCCGTCTCATTTTCTTCCGTCTCATTTCTTCCATCTCTTTTCTTCCATCTCATTTTCTTCCGTCTCATTTTCTTTCGTTTCATTTCTTACGTCTCATTTTCTTCCGTCTCATTTCTTCCGTCTCATTTAGTTCTCCAGAATGTCTCCACTTACAAGGATCATAAATTTTGACTCTGATGTCTAAAATTTTCATACTATATACCATTGGAAAGATAAAAGAATGATATACAACTTTCCAGAAGGTATCTTTTTCTTCTCGTGTTCTGTAACTCTACAAAGTGGGATTTTTGTTTTATGGAATTTAGTGTTATGACCCTGTTCTTGGCTTTTGCTCTTAAATCTGTTGTGTCTCTCTAATTTTGTACTTGGCCGGAGAGACAACTACGGTTGTACCGCCGAACAGATGGCGGTGCTAAGGTGGGTTAACGTGGAAAGGGGGACTGCACGTGAGATGTGGGGTCAAGGAACCTTTAACTGGGGTTACGTGAGGGTATGAGCAAGAAAAGTGGGCTGACCAAGTGAGTGGTGTAGTCAGAAGAAGCAACAAATGGTGAGAAGAGACTAAGGCACGTGTACCTCGTAGTGCGGGTCTACACGTTTGCTTGACTTCAATTGTGGGGTTAGGGTTTGGGTCATGGATGGGGATGGTGGTGGTGGTGGTGGTGGTCCAGCAGCCAGCTTTTTAGGGTTAGGGTCGGCGAGGGTGGCTCGCTCGCTCGTGGCTGTCTCTGCCTTGGCTTGTTGCGTTATTATCAAGAAGATAAGGACGGTGAGGACTGGGATCAAATCCCCTGTCCAAGTTACCCTGTCCCTATTCTGTCCATTGGGGTGGATGCTATCCATTTATGTGGGGTCTATTGAGGTTCATATAAATGGACGGCATCCACCCCACTGGACAGAGTAGGGACATGGTAACTTGGACAGGAGATTTGGGGTGGTGAGGACTGTTGCCTTTTCTCCTTAGATAATCCTATTGGGTCGATGGGGCAGTCTTGGGAAAGCCCAAACCAAATCCGATCCGAAAAAATATTTTTTTTTTCTCATTTTTTGGAGAAAAAATGAGTTTTTAATTTTTCCAATTTTATATGTAATAATTTTTTCGTTTGTTGAAAAATCAATATTTTAAATACTTAATGGTAAAATTGGATTAATTTTTGTTTTGATTTTTATTTTTTTAGTTTAATAATTTTTGTTGGTAAAAATTAGTTAATTAATTTATTTATTAGTTTTTGTAAAATAATTAATTTTTATAAATTAAAATAAATCGATTAAATTTTATGTAATAGTATTTAATTAAATTTTTATAAATGTTTAATTTTAGGATTAATTGGAAAATTAAAGGATTATATGGGATATTTTACTTTTGATAACAAAAAATTATAAGATGACCATACGACTATACAATATTTATTAGTGTGCTAAACGTGATATGATTAACCATTTAACTTTATTAGGCTTGTGTTTTTTTTTTCCCACCGTTTAAAAATTTTTTTACTTTCGTGAACTTGTGGTTTTTTTCTTTTTGAAAAGTTGGTTTAGGAATTCTCATTAAATATGCAATATAAATAAGTTCAGTCGTTATATAATAATAATAAATACTTTTTAGCAAAAACTAATAATTAAAAAATCTAATCGATTTGATTAGCTCAATCTTAAAAACTTTAAACTGAGTGATTTTTTATTAAGTTTTTAACTTTTCGATATGAATCACTATAATAACTCGTATTGTTAAAATTGATTACTTTATTAATTAATCAATCGGTTTTTGTTAATTAATAACCTTTTCTAAATTTGAATAAATTATTTAATTTTGATTTAACAATTTTTCTTTTTAATTAAACTTTAAATTTTTTGATTAATAATGACAATCTCTTTCGATCATACTTCAAAAATTTTCAAATTTAACTATTTTACTTTATTTGAGCTTTTTTTAAACTATTTTTAAAATTTTTATTTTCATGAACTTGTGATTTTTTCTTTTTAAAAGTTGATTTAGAAATTCTCATTAAATATGCAATATAAATAAGCTCGGTCGATTTATATTAATAATAATTACTTTTTAGTAAAAATTGATAATTAAAAATTTTAACCAATTTGGCCGGATCAATTGTAAAAATCTTAAATTGACTAATTTTTTTATTTAAATTTTAATTTTCTTATTTGATTTGATTTACTTTAATAACTTTTATCGTTAAATTGACTATTTTATTTTTGTTAATTAATAACTTCTTTTAAACAATAATAAATTTTCATTTAACAATTTTTTATTTAAACTACAAAATTTTTGATAAATATGGATAATCTCTTTTAATTATATTTTAAAAAAATTAAAATTATTCATTTTTAACTAATTTTATAATAATTTAATATCAGTTAAACCTTAAATCTCTTACTGTACTAACTTAAATTCTAGTTCAATTTTCTAAACATTGGTAAAAATTGAGCCGAATTTAATCAAAAGAGTTGGAATTTCAACTTTATGTTTTAGGAATTAATTGTCTTATTAAAATCTATAATATTAAATTAGAAAGCCTTCATAAGAATAAGGGCTTACAACAGGATTTCTGTACTCAAGAGTTATCACCAACCTTTGCATTGACCAACTTCACAGACATAAGCCAACAATCGACCAAACATTGAACTTTAGAACAAACATTAATGCCTGTTCCCAACTTTGCTGATAAGGGATGGCTTGAGTTTTCTAGTGGCCAAATGTTAATTGCATCTTAAGCTTTTTTAAGGGTTTAAATAAGTCTTTTAATTGGACGTAATTTTTAACAAATTGAATCGTTAATTTAAAAAATGTTTGACTCTACTTCTATTTTTCTGTTATAGCTATTTTCAATTTCTACTTTTATTTTAAATAAAAACCAAAATCTGCTTAATTGAAAATATCATAGTTATATTTTTATCACCGTTAATAATTACATATTAGATAAAACTTAAAGATAAATTATTTTTAATTAAATAAATTTATTTAACTTCTAACGTAATATTTATTAATAAATTTATTTTATTTATTTCAATAAATAATTTAAATTTTAACTTTTTATTTATAAATTACTATTTATTTTAAGTGTATTTAAATTATTAAATCAAATTTTGTTTAAAATATATATTTATGAAGATATTTTAAATTTAATTATATTTATTAATAAATATTAAATTAAATTTATTTAATTTAATTACAAATTATTAAGTAAAATTAAATTATTTATAATTCTTATTCATAATTATTTTCATTAATTAAATATATAATATTAGATTGAACTGTCAATAATTTTTATTAAAACTTAGTATATTAAATAATTAAAATAATATGTATTTAGTTGATGATAAATAAAATTATAAAAAACAGAAAAAAATACAAATAGTATTTTTTTTATAGTTATCATAACTTTTACAAACGAACCCTTGCTCTAAAGAATCTAAACATATCAAATGATGATGTGACTAAATTTTTGGTTTACAAGCACATTGAAGCTTAATCAGACTTTAGTCCTAGTCATTGGACCACTTCGAACCATGATGACCTATAAAATTCGAACGTCTTTAAAAATCAAACCCAAAGTGTTTTGGTTTACCAAACACTTCAATATTTTATTAAAAAATCTAACTTGTACTCTAGTACTGTTATGGGATAAAGTCATTATCAATTTCTTAACACTTTTCACATTGAGAAGCAAATTGCTCGTCTGATCTTTCTTTCATCACGAATAGTCAAACTTTCCCATGCGTGTGTTACCACAACTGCAGTTGCAATACCGTCGACTTCTTGGAAGTGTAGCTAATGAGTCATCTTCTCGTACGTAGCTAGAAGATCACAAACCTGCACCTTGTGACCCTACTCTAACACCAAGAGATGTCACATTTATGCCTATTACTCATCCTGGAGATAAGTATGAACAACTTTTGAATATGTGACACAATTTTAGTTCTCCATCAACTTCTCAAAAGATGTTTCAAGCTTCTAATTATCAGACAACAATAAATCACACTATTCTTCCCACTGTGGGCTCTTCTTCTGCAAGCACTGCAGGTATGATCTTTCACATCACGTTAGTGAAATTTATTAAGTTTAATTATTCTGTTTATCTAACCAATTAAGAGTATGTTATATGCTAATTATAAATTATTCCTTTGATATTTTAGGATCCACGACTGATCCAAAGAAAACAAGGGGTGTTACAAAAGGACACAGATTGGCAAAGATTAATAAGGCGATAGGTACGAGATTGGAGATAGAGATCTCCCCTGCTGAAAGACGACCAACCAACTCCATACAGTTTGCCAAATTATCGAGTGAGATTGGTGTGGTATCCTGAACTTCCTTATCTGTAAGAACAAAATGGAAAAAAAAATTACTCATGAGGAGTTGGACATTGCATTTGATAAGTTAGACGTAAGTAATATAAAACTATCTAATTTGTACATCTTTTCTATATGCCTAAAGCCGCATAATGTCACAGTGGCGGAGTGGATGGATTTATGCGAATATTAGGAGCAATCAGCTACTAAGGTTAGTTTATTTGATAAAAAAACTTAATTTCACAAACTTTTTGACAACTAATTATATTTTAGTATTTATGAATTGTGATTTATAGATGTTATAATAGATTTTGTTACGTGTACGATTAGAAAAAAATTCAAAAAGCCAAATTGGCTAAGAATTAGGTCATATGTCAACCAAACTCCGGCTCCAAGGCCTTTGTAGCGATACAGTATGAGATTGTGAGTTATTATCTTTTTAATTATATTTTTCTTCGATTGACATTTCAAAATTTATAATAAATATTACTACTAATATATTTATATACAATAGAGTGACAAAGATGGAGAAGAGTGTGATCGGATGAAGCTATGGTATCACACTCATTATGATAAAAGTAAAGGTCAACTACTGAATGCAAAGAAAAATGGGTGAGTACATAGTTCATTTATAAATATTTCTTAAATGAGACTGTTTACGTAATTAATTCTTACTTTTTCAAGAATTAATGTGTCACAAATTGACACATTCAATTGAACAAGGTCATCTGATGACAGTGGATGAAGTGTGCAACAAAGTCTTGGACACTAAATCAGATTATGTTGTTGGCATGAGAATTGAGCCTCGACCACAAGAGAAGACTTCGGTCGGAAAGAGACTTTAAGACGAATTAGAGGAGTCGAAGAATGTTAATTAGGGGTTATAGTCTTAAGTCGATGAATTGTCTAAAAAAGTTAAAGAAATGCAGGATCAATTAACTATCGAAGTCAAACAACAAAAAAAGGTCTTGGAACTTTTATGTACTACACATAATATTCACTAGTTTTCACGATGTTTTAAAAAAAATCCTTGACGTTTTAAGGACCTTTTAGTGACATTTTCCAAAACGTCATGGAATGTCTGAGTTTTCAGCGACGTTTTTCATAAAACGTCACGAAAACCTTTGGAAAGCTACATTATATTCCCTTCACTTCTGGTGAGGATTTAGTGGCTCCTCCACCTGAGATATTAAACCAAGAAAAAAAAATAGAATGTGGCACTAGTGGGAGGTTTTCCTGGATAAAAGATTAGCTTTGCTAGTGGTAAACTAGTGGGTAAACACATTCTCAAAGAAATCTTAGTCTAACGAACTGTCTAGTGAGAGGATGGTCTCTTCATATTTAGATTCTTCATTGAGGACACTGTGATGGAGAAATTGGAAATGGGACCATGACACATCCAAGGGAGGGCTTTGATACTGAGAAAATGGCAACTGAGAGTTACATTGGACAGATCTGAGCTATAAACAATCCTTATTTGAGTTGAATTTCATATAATCCCTCTAAAGTGATGAGCTATCTAGATAACGTTCTAAGGTGCCCCATAGCATTGGATGATAACACAACAAATCTAAACAGTATAGGATTTTCTAAAATTTGTGTTAAGATGAGATTTGAAAAGGAACTTCATAATATAATGCATATCTTAAAGCTTAATGGTGTAGGAAACCTAATCAAGGACTCCACAAAGGTAAACTACCCATGAAAACCCTTAAACAAGGAATGGTAAAAATATGGAGGCCAAAACCAATAGCTGATGAAACCTACACTAAGGTAGCAAAATATGAAGACAAACAACAATGGGAGAATTTAGGAGGTGATTCCTCTCTTTAGGAAAATACTAAGGAGGCTACTTCACAAAGGAAACTAGAAAACCAGGGACAAATAGAAGGGAATTCCTCCAATGAAAGTATGATGAGATTGGAGAAGGAACTTACATAGAGAATGAAACTCCTAGAACAAAAGGGAAAGATGCTCTAATCCAAGAGACTCAGGTAGGTCTTGTTTTAAACAAGATGATTACTATAACTATGATCTATACAGGGAATTGGGAGTTTTAGAAGTCTAAACTATAGGGTGAGTTGTTTACACTAGTTCCAAGCATTAATATCATTAGATAATTTCAAGGGCACAATTTCCCCATATAAAACATATAATAGTTATTTACATTCTAAAGCCAGATTTTATGAACTGCTCCGCCTCTCCTCTAAGCTTGGTTTGTTGGACCTTAGATACACTGGGGCTTTTTAAACTTGGAGCTATAAACATAATGATGATAAATTTATGTAGGGAAAGTTGGACATATGTCTAGTAAATGATCAATGGTTAAATAATTTTATTTAAAGTTTTGCACACTTTGGAAATTTTTAAATGTCATATCATTCCATGATTGAAATTGAGTTAACTTAGCAAGATTATAAGAGAAAAGTTCCTTTAGATTTTTCAATACACTATTAAAGCATCTTATATTTGAGCAAGTAGTGAATAAAGTATTAAATATAGGAGGCAGTTGCACTAACACAAAAGTGTGTGAGGTTTCTAAAGGTACTTAAGGATGAATGTAAAGTGTTACTAAGGCATAATGGGGATCCTATATAGATTAACAAAAATGAAGCATTTGAGGCTCTCAACTCAGTTCAAAAGGACCTTAAAAGTAACCTAAATGACCTACACTTTAAGAAGAGAAAGGCCTGGAAGCTGAGAAACTAATACAACTCATTGGAGATTCTTTTTAATTCACACTTAAGACTAAAATCGAGTATTATATGGCTAAAGGAAGGAGACATGAATTCCAAGTTTTTCCACAATGTTATCTATGTAAAAAGGAACAAGGCTAGAATTCTAGCTCTGAAAGATTCCTATAGGGTTATAATCAAAGATCAGAAGAATCTCAAGGAAATTACACAATCCTACTTTACTAATCTACTAGGTAGAAATAATCAGGTAAAGGAACTTATTGAAGAACTATATAACTTCCTGAGAGGCTCTATTTCACCTCATCAAGTATCTACCCTCACCAAGGAGATCACAATGGAAAAGGTTAAGTCAACTCTATTTTCTATTCTCTTTAATTAAGACAAAAGCTCCATCTTGTACTTATGTCCTAGGCTTCCAAGGAACAATACTTCCTTCCATAAAGAGATTAAAGATAGAGCCATTTCCTTTCAGATATCTAAGAGTCCCCATCTCCACTAAAAACATGAATTCTCATAATTGCAAGTCTCTGATATGTTCCATATAAAAAAGGATAATTTATGGGGTAACAAAAGCTTATCCTATGGAGGTAAGATCTAACTTACAGTAAAAGTCCTCAACAACTTTAATAACTATTAGCTCTCTCATTAGCTATGCTTGAGAGAGTTTTAAAGAGAATAGATATGCTAATAAAGGATTTCATTTAGAAAGGATTTACCAATAACACTAAATCTCTTAGCATCAAATGGAGTTCCCTCATTGGCTTCCTAAGGAGGAAGGTGGAATTGGAATCAGCTAAGCTAGTATCATGAATAAATCTCTATTAGTTAAAAGGTTATGGATGTTTTACAAGAGAAAGGAGAACTTATAGGTCATCCCATGAAGAGTTAATAGAATTATAAATATATGCATTACTGCCATTACAGAATCAAAATATCTTACAGACTTCATGAACCTAAAGTATTCCTAGGAAAAGATTTTATGGATGTACTTAATTTGGGTAAGGTTTATACTTGTTGATCAATCAAACAAAGAAATATAATTTTTGATAAGTGAAATATTATTTCTAAAATATTAAGTAAATGCGAATATTTTCAACGAGAAATTTACTTGTTCTTTTTTTAAGAATATCAAATTGAGAAAAGTGTTGACTTTATTAATGAGCTTGTAAAAACTAATGTTAAGTTTCAAAATTGCAACAAAGATATTTGAATGCAAATATTGATGGTAATTAGTTGGTTTGTAGTGTGTCTAAGAACTGTTTAAGTTGTAGGTTCGATGTGGATGAGAAAAATGTCATTATTAAGACTAGATATTGAAATAAATTGGAGAAAAAATCAAGCATAAAACTACTTAAAAGTAATATATGTGTTTATGTAGACAAATTGATCACTATCTTATGCATCCTAATATTAAGCTCTCTTAATATATTTAGAATTGACTTTTGTATACCACGAATGATATCCAATTGCTTTACCAGTTGTTATCTCATGTTCATCTGGAATTTTTCCACTTTTTATCTAGGGAATTTTATATAATTGTTACCATACATCCAATTAACATTTACACTTAATAAACTAATACGGTAGGTTTGAGCAATTCCCTTTAACTTGAACAGAATTTGCAAATTAAAAGAAAATATGGATATGTAAATAAATTTACAAATGAGTGTGTTACCAACATAATATGTCTCTTAATTTGAACTATCAACTTTTTTCACCCTCTCTATGAGTACAACTTTAGCATCTTCCGAAATACTAGTTCTTCTTATATAATTGATCCAGTTAATTTTTTATGACACCATAATAATAATTAAAAAAAATATAAAAGAAGGATAAAAACAAAGGTTATCTAATAAAGCAAATACACGCAAGAGGGGTGAATTGTGTGACTTGAAAAATTTTCCAAATTACTTTCAAATGATAGAAGCCTGTTAATCGATAAGAGCCTGTTAGAAGATCAGAGCCTGCTAAACAATAAATCACGTTAAACAATTTAAAACAGCTAAATATCCAACTTGAGTGTTGCACTAAAATCCCAAGTAGTGATTTGACGGGCCCCTTCAAGCTCACAAGTACATATTTTTTAAGATTCTCCAACCTTCCAAATTAATAGTATCTAGCTAGCCTCTACAAGCTCTCAACAGATGAAAATGTAATTTGCTTGATATGAGTTTCAATGATCTCTCTCAAAAAGAATTTTCACTTTCTAAAGCACAAGAGATTTGATAAGAATATGACTTTCAAGAGTATTGATGCCATTGATGTAATTTAAGAGTCTGATATATCTTCGCAGAAGTAGTGATTTTTTTTAAGTAGATGTTTTCTTCAACTAGTCGTTGCTTCAGTTGCATCCTTAGTCAACTAGATGGATTTAAATCTGAATAACTTAGTAATCAGGGAGCTAATATACAACCTTTATAATTAGTAAGATCCTTTCGAATAAACAATTTCTAATAAGGTAAGTTCATAAAGAAGGTTATTGCAAGAAAGGAAGCTTATTTCTTATGATTTTATTTCCTTTTAAGGATTAACCCATGAACAATAAAAGGAAATAAGTCCAATGATAACAAGATTCTTTCAGATATTGTGAAATAAATGTGGTAAGTAAATTAGGAAGGTTCTTACAAGAAAGGAATCATTTCTCCTTTGATTTTATTTCCTTTTAAGAATTCGACCGTTAATTGTACAAGGAAATAAATCCAATTTGAATTTTGAAATATTATGTGGTTATCGTCAAAATCATTAATAATAAAACTTGAGATAACAATTTCCCCCTTTTTGATGATGACAAACAATAACAAATATATTTTTAAAATTCAACTAATAATGAAGGGTTTCGAAAAAATACCTGTACACTTTATAAGTTCTTACTGATTAGAAAGAGCCTTTCCTTTCTTAGTAAGGAGCCTATCGTTAACAAAAATCACATATCAAATGTATGTTTGGAGGCCGAAAGGTCGAGCTACTAACTTGAAAAGATCCCAAAAAGTTTGGAGACCGAAAGGTCAAGCTACTAACCTAAAAACACCCCAAAAAGTTTAGGTACCTAAAATGAGATAATACTTTCTGCAAATACGCTTCAAAATGGAGATAAGAGAAAATCAATGGATAGTTGATAATGGGTGTTAGAGACACATGAAATATCACATTTCAACTACATTGAAAGAAAAGATGGAGTTTTGTAGAAAATTTCATATTGAAAATGCATTTCTTCAATTTGGAGCAATCATGCAGAAGAATTTGAAAACAGAAAAGGAAGTTCTTGGTCGCCAAATTCGTGTTCATAGATTCCAATGATTTAGCCTTACTATTTAAAGATGTATCATTACTCTTGGACTTCTCAACTTCTTTGAAATACTTCACTATCAACTTTTTTTATTGATCATACAATTCATGATATGCAATTTTCAATTCATCAACTTCAATATTAGAGTTAGAATAATATGCCTCATCATCTCCTGATTTAGCCATAAGATGGAAGTTGCTGACTTCTTCAGGTTCTTCTTCTTCAAAGCTTTCAAAATCCTCATCTGACCAAGCTGCTTTTAGTGTCATTCCTCTTCTGTAGGAGGATCCTTTATCTTGCCTAAGCTCAGTTTCATGCATCATCAAGTTTTCTCATAGCTAGTTAAGTGAAATAATGTTTAGATCCTTTGCAGTTTCTAAAGCTATCACCTTAGGTCTCCATTCCTTTGGTAGTGGCTTTAGAATCTTCATTACTAGATCATTATTGGGATATATCTTTCCTAAGTTCTTTAAGTCTGTGATGACATTGTTGAACTGTCCGAAGAATTCATTTATGGTTTCTTGTTTCATGCCAATAGTTTCATATTGATGCACTAAAAGACTTATTTTATGTTTCTTTGCCTCATTCGTTCCTTCAAAGGTGACTTGTAGTTTATCCTATATTTCTTTTGTTGTAGATCTGTAGGATATCTTTTCATATTCTTCTACAAATAACGCACATATCATATGATGTTTTACTTTAGCTTTTAGTTGTGCATTTATTCTATCAGCATCAGTCCATACTTCTACGTTAACAGTAATGGAAAGTGTAGTTCCAACTCTGATGGCTTGTAAGACTTCGATATTTACAAATTGGAGATATATGGTCATTCTCTCGTTCTAATATAAGTAGTTGTTTTCATTGAAGTAAGGAGGTTTTGAGACAGATTGTGCTTCAAAACTTCTCATATTGTTTGTCATGATCTATCACATGCTGTAAAACACAAAATGTGAAACGTCACTCTAATAATAAATGATAAAGCAAACATACACAAGAGGAGGTGAATCCTAGTTATTTTCAATTTATATAAAGATAGGATTCTATTAAAATTTAAAATAATAGGAGCTTGTCAAATAATAGAAGCCTGTTAAACGACATGAGCCTTATTAGATGATCAGAGCCTGCTGAACTATAAATCTTGTTAAAATAATTGAAAATAGAATTATCATCATCCAAGAGGTGTAATAAATGCAATATGTGGTATACTTCAACAACTTATTAAATTTAGTTATATTAAACTTGATAGCATCAAATGAATATTTAATATCACTCTAATGTTTAACATGCAGAAAAAGCCATAACACAATAGGTGTTAGATTTGTACGAATGTAATTATCCAATTCTTGCATTAAACAAGGACCTTAGGGTAAGCATAAATATGTTAATAAAGTTAATCTAATGATGCCTGCTATTTTCTTTTATAAAAATAAAAAGGCAAAGGCAATATAATTCTTAACCTAGTCCAATAGGTTGATTTGCAACAAAGGAGGCTATAAGAGATTGCTAAGTTAATCAAAAAGGTTGAAGGTTGATTTACAATAAAAGAGATTACAATTCACTTTAATTTTAAAGATGATAGTTGGTTAAAAGATAAGACAGGTTGAAATTTATCGATGAAAGGGATTACATCTTAAAATATTATGGTTGATTAAGAGATGAGACATATTGAAGTGTGTAAATGCAGACTAATCGAATCTAAGACTTAACTTTAAATCATTAATTCATTAAATAATTTATTTAAAATATGTAATTTGGAACTATTATATATATTAAGCTATTTATCAAATACACACTAAAAGACTAATGGTTATAAATTTCATTGACATAACAAATAAATTGTAGTTCCTAATTTGAAAAATATTTAATTATTATCAGCCTTAAAACTAACATTTGAGTAAAACATTTGAATTTTGTTTTCGGGTGACTCAAATAGATTGGTTTGTCTTAGATATTGGTAGGATTTGAATGAAGTTTTAGAGCAGAAGTCAAAAATTTATGAAGAGCAAAATTAGGTTAAGATTATACTCGTATTGGATAAGTTTGAAGTGAGTTTATGCCCACATGTTAACATGATAATTCCACGGGGAAAATCAACATTAGGTAAAAGGGTTGATGGGTGGGTTATTATGAATCAACTAACAAATAACTAAGATAAGGGATTCTAAAACCTAAATAATAATAAAATTTTGAAATGGGTAAAACTATAGTAGAGAAAAACACGTGTCTTTTATCTTGATTAGAGAAATATTCAACTTTCTTATACCCAACCTCAAGTCTATATGATACATAAACTCCTTCACCCTGTCTCTTTTTAAAATAAACCATATATTAATTCTACCATATGTGATCAACAGATTGAATTCAAATTGAATTTGATATCAATCTAAGCAATTATATAGTAATCAAAATTTATTATAAAACTTAATTATAATGTTAATATATAGTTTGATTTAACATTTAAAATTTTCATATTTAAAGTATTTTCACATTTAAATTTTAATAAATCTATTTGTAAGTCAATTTGGTCGAACTCAATTAAGTAAAGCCTAACAAAAATTTATTAAAAAGATTTAATTCACACCTATATTCGCAAGCTTATCTTGTGCCTAAGAATTGAATTTAAACTAGTTTGAATTCAATCAAATTTAGTTTAATCTGTTGATTTTGAATCGATTTGACTCAATCTTTTATTAATAATAAAATTCAAAACATATTTGTCAAAGCTACAGCTAAACATAAACTTGAGTATTTAACTCTTATCCTTATTCACAATACTTTGCCGAGAAATTTGATGTTGTTACTCCATTAGAAAATGACATGGTTTACAACGAAGCATGCCTGATTTTATAAAAATGTCAATAGTATATTTCCTTTGTTATAAAGAAATACTATTAGATGTTTGATAAACCTCAATTCCAAGAAAGTATTTGAGGGGGCCAAAATCCTTAATATGAAAGCAAGTGTCAAGATTGCATTTCAAGGCTTAACGGTAAGAAGAATTGTTGATTATAATGATTACATCATCAACATATACACATACGGCAGCAAAAGAATCATCTGAATGTGAAACGAAGAGAGAATTATCTACTTTTGGTTGAACGAATCCGAAATGGATCAAATTAACGGAGGACTTAGCAAACTATTGTTAAGATGTTTGCTTTAATTAACCCATAAATTGACTTTCCAAGGTGACATATTCAATTATCACTCGACTTTGAATAATCTAGTAGAGGAGACATGTATACTTCTTTATTTTAGCCATTACGAAGGAATGCATTATTTACACATTATAATGTTTAATTGCAACAATTACACATTATTGATGAAGTTCCCACATTTTAATTGCAGCAATTGCAAGCATCTAATAGTGGTAAGTTTTGTCTTTATGTAGTTAAGGCCTTCATTTGTAGTCAAGGCCTTCAACTTGCTAGTATCCTTAGGCAACTAATTACACATTATAATGTTTAATTATAAAATTTGTGTGATATTTAATTTCTTTATACCCAATTTAATCTAATAAGCTTTTTTCCCTATAAGTACCATACTCCAAGTGTTATTTTTCTCTAACTCTTTGACCTCTTTACCAATGGCGTCTCTCTAATGTGGGCCTTAAACAAGATGTGTGTAAGCATTAGGTATAACTTGAATAGAGATGGCAGCTAAAAATGTAGCATGAGATTATGAAAATTTTGAATAAGATAATGAATGAGATATAAGGTGTTCTGTAGTTGAAGTGACTGCTTAGTGTGTGATGAGAGGATGAAATCATCCTATACACATATAATCATTAAGATGTTTTAGAGGCTGACGATTTCTCTATAGGTGTTTTTTTTTGTTGAGGAGGGGGGCATAGCCTAGTTCATTGGTAGAGGAGCAGGGTAGAAATTCACAGTATGGGGGATTATCTCTTGAATCAACATTAAATTTAGTGTGGTAGTGTAATGTAAGGATGATTTAGCCTAATGCTCATTTGTAACAAGTAAAGGAATGATATAAAAGGACTAAATTGTTCACTTGACTGTGAATTTAAATTAAAAAAGGAAATATTTTTCCTATAATATTACACCTCTGGAATTGAAATTTTTCTTTTGCTTAAGATCATAAATACAATGCCCCTTCTTGTCCTCGAGGATAACCAACAAATATGCAATGACTAAAACATACATCAAACTTATATCAAGGTGTTTGATTATCATAGGCACAGTAGAGGCATCCAAAGACTCATAAGTGCATGTAATATGGTGGATAGGAAAACAATAATTCATTTAGAGGTTTATTGGACAATAAATGTATTAGGATATAATTGATCAAGCAATTTGCGATTAGAACATATCCCCCCCCTTTTAAAAAACGATTAAGTAGCCCATTTTAAATTGTAAAACGCGAGCAACTTCAATGACCCTATTTTGTTGTAAGGTGTCAACACGACTTTGTTGAAATAAAAATACCTTTTTTTATAAATATAATTGGATGTAAATTCTAAGCCATTGGCACTATGTTCCCTTTTAATCAAATAATAAAATTAAGTCTTAAGGACAGCATAAAAGGATGCTAAGAAAAGATAAATATCTGATTTATGGTTCATGAGAAAAACCCAAGTTACACGAGTATAATTATCAACTATGGTTAAGAAAAAATGAGCCCTAGAGAAAGCGGTTTTTTGTGGTTATCAAATGTTAGTTCAAAAGGAACTTTATATTTAATATGATAGAAAAAATATTTCGATATTGGTTTGGCATAATGACATACATTACAATATTTATCAAAATCTTTTAAAGATAAAGGTAAAAATTCGAGAACAAGAGAAAAACACTTAAAAGATAAATGCTCCAAACGTTGGCACCAAAGGTTTGTAACATGAGAGTTAGTAGCAAAGTGAGTAGGTAATTGCTTGAAATCACCCATTCCAATTAGTCTCCTTGTGGCTAGGTCTTACAAAACATAAAATGAGGGTAAGAAATCGGCTGCACAATTAAAGTCTTTAGGTAATTTGTTGATAAAAATTAAAAAATAGGACATTGGTCCTTCCAATGCTTTCTCATGTGAACTCTTTTAGCCATGGTTCATCCATTTGAGTACACACTAAGTCCCTAGTCCTTCAAGAACCTAGCCTTAGCCAAGTCAGCTTGTACAAGATCTGAAACTCTACCAAAACGTACACCATGTTTGATCTAACTTACTAAATCACTATGAAACTCTCGCAAATTCTTTTCATGTATATGATCCAGATAACCTTCCGTTGAATGTCCACCTCAAGCCTTCTTTTGGTCTCACATCCAAATCTTGCATCTCGTCGAAAACTTCCTCCAATGTGCATCAATGCATATCAGTGCCTGACATTTCCCCTTTTTCTCCTTTCCTCCTCACAATTTCTTTCCTTGTTTCATTATTTTGCATGTCAAACAATGGTCAAGACTTGCCAATGCTGACATGATAACGCTATCGAGCCTTAGGGGTCTAACAAACCACCCCCATTAGAAGAAATCGACATCGTCATTGAAATAATATGTGGACGCTCCTCCAAATGTGGTTTCCTCGAAGACTCCTTTATCATTGACACATCTCTCTTACCATATTCCCTCTTCATCAGGTTTCTCATTGCTTTTGTTCGAACGCTCCTTTACAAGATTCATTGCGCTTAACATAGCAAAACTACTAAGGAAGACTTCTTTTGTTGAGTCTTTCTCTCCTTCTTCTTGATCCTTCGCGATCATAGTATTTACTTGTTCCTCACCCGCCTTTCATCTTGGGCTTTTATGAACAAAGTGTGACCCTCGATAAATGGAACAAGCAATATCTCACTTTGATTATATCTTGGACTTACATTGAGAAGATCCACCTAGCTTCTCCTTGCCCTTCTCCATGCCATTCCGTGTCCCACCATTCTTTTTGCCCTTGTAGTTAGTTCGAATTGGTGGTGAAGTTTCAATATCCATTAAGGAATCTATAATTGAGATCACGCTTGGGAGGTCCTTCACGTTCTACATACGAAGCTCCATTTGTGCTCAACCTTGCAAGCCACTTATGAAGTTGAACAACTTGTTATCCTCTGACATATTCTACACATCCAACATCAAAGATTTGAATTTCCTCACATACTCTCGAACCGAGCCATCTTGCTTCAACCTCTTTAAAGCTTCCTTTGTGAGCCATGAAATGTTATTATGGAGGAACTGATCTATTAACTCCTTCTTCATCTTCTCCCACGTGTCGATGGGAGGTCTAACTGCACTGATTTTGTTGGAGTTCTCGTTCTCTACCATAACTTTGCATCTTCCACTGAACACATAGTTATGATCAACACATTCTTTGAGATGCAAACCTTTGCTTCCATAAAGCATTGCTCTATATCTCACAAGAAATTTTTGAGCTCTTTGGCACTCCGTTTGCTTATGAGAACTTGTGGCTCTTGCACCTTCACTAAAGTGCTTTCAACACGTCTAACATCTTGATTTGCAACGACACGCATTCAGATTGTGATCTCGAATCTAGAATCCTCTTGTGCCTTCATTAACTCCGCTATTTGATGCTGCATGTAACATCCCATTACTTGTGGGAGGGTTAGAATGGTAAATGTGAGTGACTAATGAGAGTTAGAGATGCATTTCC
>JANSVB020000141.1:503102-516091 GCA_025504935.2 Erythroxylum haughtii | reverse complement strand
ACAAGAGTTGCTTGCATCGAGCAGTGGTTAACAATCAGACACCAAGAAAGTCACTTGCCTTCTTCCTCTGTCCGAGGAACGACAAGTTAGTAACTCCACCAAGTGAATTAGTAGACTCCTGCAATCCCAGAATCTACCCAGATTTCACGTGGCCTATGCTACTGGAGTTTACTCAGAAGCACTATAGAGCTGACATGAACACTCTTGAGATGTTCACGAATTGGATTCAACAAAGAAGTAGCTGAACCAAAAGTTTTAAAAACACAGACTCGTTCAGTCTTTTTCTTCCTTAGAAGGCTACATTTAAGAGAGTGAGGGAAAAAAAACCAGCAAAATTTTACGGAGAGGAAAAAAAAAACCCATAGATTCTTCTGATAAATAGCTCTGGTCAAGAACAAAAATGGGCAAGTTAAGAGAGATATATGAAACAAACAAGATGCTGAATCAGCTAAAATTTTTGTACCCTCCTTTTGATTTTTAATTCTTAATGACATAGAAAGTTCTTCAATACATTGCATCAAAAACAGATCAAGAACAGAGCATGCTTTGTTATACATTGCATCAAAAACATATCAAGAACAGAGCATGCTTTGTTATACTTTGCATCAAAAACATATCAAGAACAGAGCATGCTCTGTTATTCTTAACAACTCTATTTACACGGCAATTATAATTTCCACTTAAAAGTTAAGACCATAATTTTGTTTTTGACAATAGTTTTAGTGGGATGGAACATGGACTGTTAATTTTTTTAAAAATTAAAAGCTTAAAATAACGTTTTTTAATTAGTTATTAATCTTTTAATTGCCCGTACTTAATTTTATTTGAGACTCGATTCTTCTAAACTAAACAAAACGAAATCGTTTTGATTAAAAAAATTGAATCTCAAACCAATCCAAGCCTAAACTTGGACCATGAGATGAGCTAGCCTATTGAAATCATTTAAATCTAGGCTTGTGTGTTTTAGTTGATAATTTTATAAAAATTAACATAATTTTTCATTCATACGAGTCCTTTGTTGTATGTCTAATCACCTCGTACAATAACCTAAACTAGACGACAATAGCAATAAGTAAAAAAGTTTACTGAAATGCAAGATTTTAAAAAGTCTAGTAATACTTAATTTTACGTTTAACTAATAAAAAAACTGCTTTCAAAAAAATGATTTTTTTAGTGTTTTATTGACTTATTCGACAATTTTAAGCTTTTAATAATTACCATTATTCAACACCAAAATGGGCAAAAAGGAGAATCTCTTATTTTAGATATGTAATAACATTAAAATGGGTATTTTGTATGCTGTTATATTTTAAAAATTATTTATGCAAATGGGTATTTTTTTATTTTATTTCATTCCTCTAACTTTCCATCTAACTTTCCATAGAATCAAAGAAACACTCCAAGGACTGCCTTCCAATATCGAAACTTGTCGTCTTCCGTGTCCCGTTTCTTTGAAGATCCAAAAGGCCCTAAAGCCATGTGCTTTCTAGAGTTGGAACAGCTGGGTCAGGTCAAGTAGACAAAACAAACCGAACAGTTGTTTCTGTTTTTTTTTTTATAATTATTCCCAAGTTATCTTCTAATATTAATTTGGGACTATATAATAAATTTCTCGAATTATTATTTCCATAATTATCACTTTTTTAGATAATATGATTATATAAAAATAAAATTGAAGTTATTAAAATCTCTAAGATATAAATTAATATCTTATAAATTAATTAATATAATTTTACAAATTAAAATAAATCGTATCTCTTTCAATTATATTTCAAAATTTTAATTTTATTAACTATTTATTTAATTTTATATCGATTAAATCTTTTAAACCTTAAACCTCTCATCTTACGAATTTAACTTTTAATTTTTACCGACTTAACCCGATATTATTGAATTTAAACCGGAGGAGCTAGCTAGGCCTTTTTTTTGATGAAAAAGAAAAAGAATATAGGAAATGGCCCACAAAATAAATGATAGGTTAGCTAGAATCCACAAATAATTGACAGAGCTTTCTTTGAAATACATTTTAGTTTTATGGTTTCATTATTGTCGTTTTGTTCTATCTGGAGATTTGGATGGATTTGCAGTATTAAGCATTGGAAAGGAGTACTTACAACATTTGTCGTGGCCTTTGTCCTTACATGCTGCAACATTCCTTCTCCTCATCTTACGACTTTTAAAAAGATGGTGTAAATTTATTAAAAATAAACATAATTATAAAATTTTTAAAATAAATTAATTTAATAATTATAAATTAATAAATTCTATCAGTTTAATAGTAAAAGTTTTGAATAAATTAACTTTTTAGTTTGTTATTGTTAAAATCGATGAGTTTATTAATTAATTAGTTAGTTTTATAAATTAATTAATTTTATTTTTCAATTGGACTTCGAATTATTCGATAGGTGAGAATTATATTTTAAAATTTTTAATTTTATTCATTCTTTAACAAATTTTATAATTGTATAATACAAGTTGATCATCTAATCTTACTGGTTTAAAGCATCAGTTTATTTATTAATATTCTCTAAAATTAAAAAAAGTTAAAAAAATGAGTAAATATATGAATAATTCTATTTTATATTTTGGCATGCAAAATCTTTCTTACTCGAATTTTTTTTGGATAAAAAATCATTATAATTTTTGAAAATCATATCTTATAATTAAAAAATTAAACTTGACAATAACTTATTACTACGACGGGTATCTTTATTTTTTTTGTTACCCATAAAATATCCTAGAAAAGTTTTAAAGACACTTTTAATTTATCCATACTCAAATTAATATCCGTTGTTTATTCTTCAATCAACCACACAAGCTATTCAGTACCATAAGCTTACTTTAGGAATAATAATTTCATATCTCACTCACTCATTCAACCTAAACCCTGATTGCCCTCGTTAGGTGTCATTAAAGCTTGTTTGATTAGGAAAATGATCCCACTAGGTGTCTATGTATAAGTAGTAGCTTATGAGCTACCCTCCTCGCGAGGCTACACGTCTAGTCTAAAGCTTAAAGCTAACTTCATTCCTCCCTATTTATCAACACTCACTTTATCTTCTTTTAATGAAAGATCATTAAGCTTACAGCTAGCAAACCCACAAAGATTCAATCTTTCTTTCTTCCACCAAACTCACACTTATGAATAGTTTAAGAGATTAATAACACAATAAGTGTAATTAACATGTTCAAAACGACATCGGTTTAGATTTGTTTACATATAAAATCAGGAAAGAGACGTTATAGGTTTAGACAGCCGCCACAAGTAAGGACAACGACAGTCCCACACTCGTACTGGGTTCCAAAGGAGGTGGACGGATCACGTGGAAACATTTGTTGTTTATCTTGTCACGACCGGACCACCCCGTCCCTCCCTCCAACTAAATCCAATCCAATCCTGTTCTGTTTTTTATTTTCATGCTTCTCTCTCTACCATCGTCGTCTTCTTCTTCTTCTTGTTCTTGTTCTTCCGTTGTTGGTCTTTCAACCAAAAAAAACAATCAAAACGACAATTTCTTGGGATTTCTTCCACACATTGCTCACCTGTCCCTACCGCTCATCCCACCTGTACCTCTCTTGTTTCTTCCCAAAACTCCACCTCCTTCTCTCTCTTTCTTAATTGCTCTTTTATTAGTATAGAAACTAATAAAATGATATTAGTTTTATCAATCGAATTAGATTAGATTAGATTGGGAAATTCGAGATTAAATCTAATTTAAATTTTATAAAAATTATTTTTTGAATATAGAAATATTTTAAATCTCGATCAAAACAGTCTTTTCCTAATATTGTAATTAGTAGAACATTGAATTAGATACTTTTTTGTATTTTATATGTATATATATATATATTTATTTATTTCTATTATTATTATTATTTCTATTTAGTATTGTTTTTTATTGTCATTTATTTATGTTTGTAGTAAAATTTTATTTACTTAATAATTTTCTAAGATAGTTTTACCTATTTTCTCTATGTTCTACATTATTTTTATATTATCTCATTTATATATGAGTCTATTAGAAACAACCTCTCTATTATGGAGAGTACGATTATATACTATCAGACTTTTCTAGATCCTACTTTATTGTAAGACTTCAGACTAAATATAATGACGATGAATTAAATACCTTTTATTTAAGCATTTAAGTCGCCAAATCTATTGGGTTGTAAGAGTATTGATCATATTTTTTTCTTATATAGAAAGAAGAAATTATAGGGTCTCTAAAGGTCAATTTGCAAAAACTGTTAGGTGTCCAATTAGAGTACGGTAACAATCAACATAGGATTTATCCAGAACCGAATACCTACACACGGCTGGACCAGAGGTTTGACAGGTTCTGAAATGAAGATTGTCAAGATCCACATGTTTTTCTGCGCGAATCATCAAATAAGCCAAAGCCCTGAAACCGAAATCTACCTTTGTTGAATCAAAACAAAAGCAGATTCACTTCAAACAAGTCGGGGACCAACTTCCCAGATGAGCAGTCTCCATCCGGCGATTCCATATGCAAAGTCACACTTCCTTGTTTTGATTTTTCTGAGACTAGTTCACGACAAAGTTTAGCTTGTTTTTATCGTAAATCTGTCAATTGCAAGAATACGAAGTGAGTGAAAATATAGAAAAAGAAGAAGAAGAAGAAGAAGATAAACTACCTAGAGTTCTATTTCTCTCTGAAACTTCACATAAACAAATGCAGAAATAGAGAAGCACACCCGTTAATGGAAGCTATGACCAATCTTTCTTTGTTTTCTTGCTTTTCTTATCTTGGTTTATGCAAGTAAGAACATATCATTGCATACGATAAAGAAGAGAGGAATTTAGAATTATTCTCTAAAGTCTAACAAAATAGTTAAATCCAAATCTCAAATTCGCTTTTTTTTTTGTACAATTACAATTTTATCACTTTAATTTTTATAATTAGTCGCTTCAAATTGGACTCAAACGAGTTTGAAAAAATTAACGATACTTCTTTATCTTTTGAATTATTGTGCCGTTTCAATTACTTTAATTCTTTCGTTTTCACTTCATAACTTGCCTCACCAACACACAACACACGTCTCCAAATCCAATTCACTCCCTTCTGTTGTCTTATTTGTTCAAAACAACATGCTTGTCTTTTCTCTTGGCTTATACTTCTCTTCTGATATAGAAATGTGTGGAGATATCTTGAAGGCAACACCGCTAATGCGTAGATGCATTCCCCCATGTCTCTTATCCTCTCCAAAATCCTTAGGAGTCGTGTAAGGAATAAGAACTGCAACGTTATGAATATTATGTTAATTTTAGTAATCAAGATTCTTAAGTTTAGAGATTAATCTTGAAATTTTCACGTAAATCCTAAAATTGTTTTTATAATTACTTCGGGATTATTTAAGTAAATCAAAACGAATTTCAAATAACTGAATTTGTACTATATCTTAAATTCATTAGAATTTAATTTATTATTTAATTTAGTTATAAAATTTGAAAAATATTTTTTATTTAACATATACTAAAATGATAACAAATTGACTTTGTTTGTTATAAAAAAATTATTTTGATAATTAAGTATGCACTAAAATGATAGCAATTTGACGTTAGTTTGTTATAAAAAGAAATATTATTATAATTAAGTGGTAAGCAAGAGTGTTTGTTCTTAATAATTGATCAATAATATCTTTATTACATGCTCATTTAGTGTGTAGTTTAATGATTGGATTTGACCACGATGGAGAAAATGACATTAAACATTAAATTAGTTTACCTCATGTAAAACGCCTTGCATGAAAATGAAGTGCAATTAGTTAATAATGCTGTGATTAAGTGGGTGTTTATAAGGATTTTATAATTAATAGGTCTGCTTTGGTCCACTAGATGAAAGAGCATATATTATTAAAAAAGCAAGCATAACCCTAGGTCAACTTCAAACTTGAGCCTTGGACCTCCTTAAGCCCAATAACAATTTTCTAGATTGTTATTCTTTTAAATATATATCGAAATTTTGTACCGAGAATTGGGCTCGGCCTGAAAAGAATAAAGACCTAACATATCAGCAAGATTTTATTAAATTGTTGTTGTTATGGTCATTTTGGTTTAGCATGAGTTTTTTAAGCATAGTTGTATTGGGCTTCTCTTTATTTATGGATTGTTTATGATACAAGGCCTTATACCTCATTGTAAAAGTCTAAAGTTGATTCAATATAAACCACAACTATTTTTTATAATAATTTATCAATGTATAATATGATAAAGCACTATACTAAGTCTTATTTAGTTTTTTTAAACATATATTACAAAATATTTTAAATAATTTTTAATTATAAATTTTAAAAATATGTATGATGAAATTTGCAAATAAAATCAATGGTTAAAGCTCAAACTGCTCTGGTTGATATAACAGTAAAAATTTTAAACCGATTATTTTTTTAATTTTACTTTAATAATTTTTATTATTAAAAATTACTAATTTATTTTAATAACCTTAAATTTCTTATTTTATTTTTGGCTAATTTTAAAAATATTTGTAAAAATAATAGAATCGACCCTTTATTTTATCAAGAAAAATTAAAAGAAAAGGAATTACAAAGAACTATAAGAATTAATAAGAAAAAGTCTCATAATTTTGAAGTGCTATGAGATAAATTCTAGTTTTGAGTTCTACTGCTCAATCAGTGGCTCAAAGGCGACGAAGCTTTTCAAGGTGTTGATCAATGTCATAACCCAAGAAGGCTTCACAAATTCTACTCCATGACCAGCTTCTTCATCAATATAACTCGCAACTCGTATGCCCTTTGCCTTCATCAACTTGATCACCTCTTTTTGTCGATCGATCAACGGATCACATTCACCTGCACTCACTAATACCCTCCAACCCAACTTCCCCATTTCTTGCAGCACTCTACATCCACCTCCCACCGTTGGATTGGAATACTCGTGATCACGGTCAACCCCGATTGGCAACGACAATTCCCACATGAGATCATTAGAAACTAGGGGCAAAATAGGGTCGTTGACGAATCGCATTTCGGACTCAGTCCTCCTCACCCCACCGAAGAATGGCTGGTGCAATATCAGCCCTCTGATCGTCAAGGGTTCAAGATGATCACCGATCACGGCACGTAAACCTACGTGATAAGCTATGTTACCCCCTGCGCTGGATCCCATGAGAAAACACTTACTATAGTCAGCGTATTCTCTCAGCCAGTCGTCGCCGCCGGTTTTGACCCACTGGAGAGCCTCCTCGACGTCGTCGTAAGCCGCCGGGAGTCTGTGTTCCGGAGCGAGACGATACTCCAACGACACAACAATGACAGCGAGTTCAGAAGCCATCTTGAAGCAGAAATCATGAAGGTAGGTCGAGGCTGGACTCAAGATAAGAATGAATCCTCCGCCATGAACATAAACAAGGAGAGGGAGTTTATTGACGGTGGTTGGTGAATCAAGAGCTTGCCGAGGTAAAAATATTCTTGCCCAGGTGCTGTTTGACTGGTTGATGGTTACATCTTTGGAGAAAACTAGGGTTGGATCGCTTAGGTCGGGTGTTGGTGGGATATCTTCAAGTTTAACCAGGCGAGTTATTGAGCCATCAGAGTTGGGGACGAGTTGGAGGTGCTCGTAAGCATCCATGGCGGATAAGGTTTCAGATTCTGCTTAGAAATTCATGCTGTATACAATGGAGTTAAGCTTGAAACTCGGTTGTTAATATGGTGGAGACATATTAACAAATGATGCGATTGATTGCTGGTTTTTGTTTAGCAGATTCACTTTAATGTAGACGTTAGATCTGTAATGATAATTAATCAACTTAATACAAAAGACACAAGCATCTAACTAGGTGAAGTCAAACACAGCCAACAAATTATTTATTTATTTAAATCTTAATAATAAAAAGTTTGGTAGGTGCACTTGAACCTAAGAATTTTAAATTCTAACTAAATATTAATTTCATGAAAAAATTATATCATTTTTAAAATTATAAAAATAATATTATAAACACATAAAAAAGAAACAAAGACTAAATACAAAGTTGACTCATGGTTTTAATCATTCTTTTACACTTTTGTTTTTTTGTTGAATTATTTCAATTTTGGTTTTCTATTTTCAGTTTCTGGTTTTTGTTAAATACATAATTTTGTTTGGTTATTAATATCTTTGTATTTTTATTACTGATAATAATTATACATTAGATAAAACCTAAAGATAAAATATTTTTAATCTCTTATATAATATTTACTAACAAATTAATAATAAATTTATTATATTATATTATATAATTTTAAAATGAAAATTTTTTATAAATTAACATTTAGTTTAATATATTTTAATATTAGATCAAAATTTCTTTATATTTTAAATTTAATTATATTTGTTAATAATTATTTAGTTTAATTACAAAATTGAATAAAATTACTAAGTAAAATTAATTTATTCATTATTATTATTATTTAATTTTAATTAATAATAATAATAATAATGACAATAACAATAATAATAACAATAATAATAATAATAATAATAATTATTATTAATTAAAAGCAGCAAGCAACTCTCGATCCATGGTTATTTTTCGTCCCGCTCTTGGTAAACATTGCAATAAAGACAGAAAGAGACACAATAATGGAAAGAAGATAATTTAACTGCCGTGATAATTATGCTGTGACAGCTCACTTTTCCATCACTGGTCGGAGCAATTTCTCCGACGTGAACAAAGTCTGCATGAAAATAAGTCCGAACTTGTATGCCCTTTTCTTTCATCAACTTAGCTAGCTCTCTTTGCCGATCTCTCATTGGATCACCATCAACTCCAGTCCGTAATAACTTCCAACCCAACCTCCTGATTTCTTCCAATAACGCAGACCCATCTACCACCGTTGGATTGGAATGCTCGTGATCACGATCAACCCCAATTGGCAACAGCAATTCCCACAAGAGATCGGTAGTGATCTGAGGAAGAGCAGGATCGTTGACTAATTGGATTTCTGACTGTTAGACATGAGAATAAACTATATACATGTGTATTACAATTAAAAAAATGTGAAATTTTAATCTCATACTTCCTACTATTGATGTTGAGATGAGAATAGGTACAATGACTCTTCTAAGCTTTTAGTAGATGCAATAAGATTATGTGTGCATAATAATGTTAAATTTAAGGACCCAATACTATTTCACAATTTTTATACTCCCTGTTATCTTCCATTAAAATAACAAAAGGAGATGACAGTTTGCAGTGGAAGGTCATGAAGTTTCAAAATAAAAGCAACAAAGACGACCCATCACAATGGAGAAACTGCTATGTAACCAACAGACAACAATTTGGAATAAGGTTCTTAAACTTAATGATAGCTTTCAGCTTTGGCTAATAATGTGGGATAGGCTAAGTATTATGGATAGGCTGAAATTCCTATCATCCCCTAGGTTATGTATCCTATGTAATTTAGAGGATGAAACTAGGGACAACCTCTTCTTTGGTTGTAATTTCTCTAAAGGAATATGGGCTAAAATCTCCAGGCTATGTATCTCTTATCTCAACTATGACAGACTCACAGAGATTATAAGGAAATTCCTAACTTGAACTATTCAAAATTTGATAGGGCTACTGTTCTACTCTCTGTGGCTACTTGTTTTCAGGCTATATGGAAAGAAAGGTATAGTAGAAAGTTTAAGGACCAATCTATTTCAATAAGCTATCTATTATATCTCACTACTGCTAATATAACAGAGCAACTGATACTCAATCAGTTAAACCTCCATTGTAGTAGGAGAATGGCTTTAGCCTGGAGAGTATAGAATATAGTAATAGCTAGTTCTAACCTATGAACTAGTTATCTATAGTCATAAATGCAACCAAAACTCTCTACTCAATAGTTCCTAGACAAACAGACTACTTATCAATGTCAAAGGAATTGAAGGAGATGACCCAAATAGACTTACCTGGGTTCTACACTCTTCTCGGATTTGGACACAGGGTAATGCCTCATCTTATGCTTGTCATGAGCAGAGAAAGCAATAAAGATAAGCTAGTTATTCAATCCGCACAATAGGAAGGAACAACAATATTCAAGAGGAACAACTACAGAATGAAGTTACCTGGAATAGTCTTTAGCTAGGTTGAATATTGTTTACGGGTTCACCAGATCTGGATAGTCTGACCCTACAAGAAATTAGGTACGAATTAGTCGAATCTTGGAGTAGATATGTCTAAATAATAGAACAGATCATAATAGCATGTTACTGGAGATGAGATTGGTTAAGGTACGGAAGGTGAGAAGACGGAGCGATGAATCGACCAGACAGATCTTTACCGTTCCAAGTAGAAACCCTCTGCGATGCCTCGAGAAAGATTGTGAGAAAGGAATACAAGATTAAACCAAAAATCGGACACAATCAAATGTAATATACTTTTCTGAGCCAAATCCCCTCATTGGTAGCCCCAGGAAGCCTCCCCCCTCCGACATCACAAGATCTGGATGGATGGAACGCAAGAGGTCAAACCCTAATCGCGAAACTTCGTGAAGATGAGAAAGTGACTTACATGATTGAAGAACAGAGGGAGCGAAATGCCATCACACACTGCTTGAAGGAGCCTCCCTACTCTAATCGAGAAAGGAATCGAAGACACGAGAAAAGCTTTAAGTCGTTATTACCGAATTGCAAGAGATCTTTGTAATTTTGTAAAATATCATGTACTAGAGCTGAATGTTATCGTATAGGTCCTAGGGAATGTCGTCGTTTACTACTGAAGTCAATATTATAATTGGGTTTATCTCAGTTTGGTATTAACTCTTTGTTTTAATGTAATCTCCAACATTTATTAATAAAATTTTAAAATTCTAAAAAAACAATCTTCAATCTTCCACTTAGGTCGTAGATGTAAGATAAAAGTCATGGAACCTCTAGTCAATTAAAGAAATCAAATGCACGGATCATGACGATAAGTCCTCTAAATGTAAGAATTATCTTTCATTTATCACGATGCATCCTATTTTCTATTCCACTTTAACTGGATAAATAAAACTTTATGTTTATGCTAGGTCCATAGTAATTGTTATTCTCAAAATAAAAATGTGTACACCAGGATGAGAAAATAACAAAATTAATAAGAGTTTCGTGAAAGTACATACAATAAATCACATAATGGAATCAGGTCCTATTCTAACAATATGATCCTTGAAACTCTTTGATGGCATGCATTTCGTTAAAGGATCAACAATCATCAATTCAGTGCTAATGTGTTCAATGATCACTTTGTTCTCTTTAATACGTTACAAAATGACCAAATACTTTATGTTGATGTGTTTACTTTGACTATCACTCTTGTTGTTTTTGGCCAAGAAAACTGCAGCTGAATTCTCAATGGCATAAAAATAGAATCCACAATCCTAAGCCTGTACATGAAACTCTTCAACCATATACCATGTAAGGTAGTCTCAAAACAAGAAACAAACTCAACCTCCATAGTAGAAGTAGCAGTCAAAGTTTACTTTGAACTCCTCCAGAATACCAATCCATTGACAAACATAAACACATATCTAGATGTTGACTTTTGTGAATCAATAGAATCAGCGAAGTCCGAATCTGAGTAGTCAACTATCTTGAGATTGTCAGTTCATCTATACATAAGCATGTAAACTTTGGTCCCTTGGAGGTACCTCATCATCTTTTTGGAAGCTCTCTAATGGTCTATACTTGGGTTACTCTGATATCTTCACAACATTCCAACAACAAATGCAATGTCAGATCTTGTACAAACCTGAGCATACATTAGGCTCTCTACTACATAAGCATATAGAATAATTTTTATTTGTTCCCTTTCAAGCTCATTTTTTAGGCATTGGTTCAAATTGAACCTATCACCCTTCACAATAAGTGTTATACTCGATGAACAATTATTAATAGAAAATCTCTCTAAGACCTCATTAATATAAGTTTCTTGGGATAGACCCAAAATGTATTGAGATCTATCCCTATGGATCTTAATGCCAATGAGAGAAGATGTCTCACCCATATCCTTCATATCAAAATTCTTAAAAAGAAATTGTTTCACCTCATATAAAAACCCTTGTCATTGGTGGTAAGTAGAATATCATCCACATATAGAACAAGGAAACAAATTTTGCTCTCACTAACTTTTTGATACATGCATTGATCCATGATATTCTCTACAAATCTATATGAAGAGATGATATCATGGAATTGCAAATATCATTGACGGAAGGCTTGTTTCAATCCATATATTAATTTCTTAAGCTTGCACAACAAATGTTCACCATCGCTAGAGAAGAATCCATCTGGTTGTTTCATATAAACTTCTTCCTCTAGATCTCCATTCAGGAATGCTATTTTCACATCCATTTGATGTAGTTATAAATCAAAATAGGCAACCAATGTCATAATCACTCGTAAGCAATCTGTCTTAGATACGGTAAAAAAGGTTTCTATGTAACTGATTCCCTCTTATTAGGGAATCCTTTGGCAATAAGTCAAGCTTTATATCTTTCAATGTTGCCTCATGAGTTCCTTTTTGTCTTGAAGACCCATTTACATCCAATGGCCTTTGCGCCATTAGGCAACTCGACAAGATCCCATACTTTGTTATATGTCATGGAATTCATCTCATCTACCATAGTGTTATCACCAGGTATTGTTGATTTCTTATCTCTAGTTGATCTTTTTAATGCTGTATTAACACCCTCTTGAGGAGGAGCTTGTACAACTGGTTGCTCAACAACCTCTGGTGATTGTTGAACGATCAGATCTACTAGATTGTCATCAACAGCTTGTGGAACTTCAATGATTAGTTGTTCAACACCCGTTTGACTTTGAGGGATGTTATGAACGACAATATTAATTGAAATAGTAGTTTATATTTCATAATGATCCCTCTTAAGAACTAAGTCCTTAGATTTATCACTCCTACTGATCAATTCATTGTTAGTAGTGTGCCCTAGACCAATGGATATTTGTGATTCATGTATTAACATTATGACTTGTTAATAATATATTA
>JANSVB020000141.1:403267-416637 GCA_025504935.2 Erythroxylum haughtii | reverse complement strand
ATATACGGAAAGTTACGAAACAAAGGCCAAGAGAGAGAAAACAAAATCTAAAGGATATCTTGCGAAGATTATCAAGTTTCAGATATACGATAGATCAAGGTATGCATATGTTATTGTGAAAATTTATTAGATTCCAGAAAGTATTAAACATGATCAACCTAAAACAATATGGATAGACTTTGGCTTTGTTTGGTTACTAGCCAATCAGTTATTTTTTTTAGCTGATTGGTTGATTTTAGTTGTTTAACTCTTCAAACAGCTAACAATATTATTTGGAGAATAGTTTTTTCATCAGTTGATTGAAGATAAATAGCTAAAGATGAAAACGCTGATATAAAGATGAAAACGCTACTATATATCAGCGTTTTCATCCAACAACTAAAATCATATGTATCAAAATCCCACTGTACCCTTTCTTGCTAGTTCGTGTATGTGTTTTGTCTTCTTATGTTCTCCTATTGCTCTTCGTTCTTTGAGGAGACGTGCGTTTCTACTATCAGACGACTTGTGGTTTGGAGAATATGCTTCCACGTTATGAATCTCAAGTTAGAAATAGCGATATTAGGCTTGTTAATGAGTAGAATACGGTTTGACAACCAATTCCTTAACAAATAGTTATTAAAATTACATCATTTTAGAATGAGCTTAATTTTAAAACAATGTCATTTTTAATTTATATCTTAAAATAAAATCTTTGCTCTTGAAAATTGAAAGAGTTGCATAGGTTTCTTATAGATGATGAAGCAGTACAGGGTGAACATAACTTTTCTTAAATCTAAATTGTAATAAAAATATTCAACGAAATACTAAGATATATAATGTTTATGCCCTTATAAATTTTTTAAGTCATATCCTCATAAGTCATTTTACGCATAAACAGTTAATACTAAACAGCTAATTTTACCAAACATCTCCAACAAACAACTAATATAATCTACTGGCCAAATCAATTGATAGAATCAGCTATCAGTTAACAGTTAATGCAATCAACTATCGCCTAACAGTTAATGCAATCAGCTGATTGCCAAACAGAACCTTTTTATTTTCATTATATTCAAGATCCTATGTATAAACTTTCTAGACCTTTGTGGATGTATTGTTTCTTTATGAAAGTGGGAAAATAATTTAAATTAGTTATGTTAAATTGTTATGATTAATACATAATGATTAAAAAATTTAACTGATTTGGTTGGTTTAACTAAAATTTTTTATCCAATTAACTTTTTAGTTCATTTAACTTTAATAACTCTTATTATTTAAAATTGGATTATTTATTAATTAATAGATCAATTTTTGTAAATTGACTAGTTTTCATAAATTAAAATAAGTTATTTATTTTCCATCTAACAATCTTCAATTAAACTTTAATTATTTTAATGGGTAAAAAGAAACTCGTTATTTAATTACATTTTAAATTATTTAATTTTTAAATGTTTACTAAATATCATTTAATGACGGTCTAATACTAATTAAAAATATTTTTATAATTTATTTAATACATATTTATATTTTTAATAATTCATTTAATACACATGTAAAGAATGTGTTATCAGGCTCTAGCTCACTTTTACTAGGGCCTGTCTCGATTTTGCCGTACCTGGTCTTCCAAATGAGTCTTTGTACTTCAGGCCATAACAACTTACTGGGCCCAGGCTCAACAAACTTCCGGCTCTGAGATGTTAAGTAGTTGTATTGACGGCAGAAATAAAGTTTCTTACAATATTTAAAAAAATTTGACCAAAAATTAAATTAAAAAGATAAGAAATTTAAAGTTTAAAATTTTAATAAAATCAGTTAAAGATCAAATAAAATTATAAAATTTAAAATATAATTGAAAGAGACTTTCTTTAATTTACAATTTAATTAAAAAATGTATTAAATAGAAATTAATTAGTTTTTTTTAATTATACAAATTTATTAGTTTAATAAAATAGATCAATTAATTAATAAAGTAATAAAATTTTAATAACAAGATTTATTAAATTAAATTAAACTGAAAATTGAAATTTTAACAAAAAATTATCTGTTCAAAACTTTTATTATTAAACCGATCCAACCTGTTTGACTTTTTAATAATTTCTTAAAAGTATTGCTTGATTTGCTTGAACAACCGGCCAAAATCAAGATCGAAGCAGATGTGTTTCATTCCAAGCATATTAGGTTTGTTCTCAATTAATTTTTTTAATTTAAAATTTGAAACTGAAGTCGTCTTACTTTATATATTCGAGCTTCGAATTGGGCCGGATCGAACAATCCGAATAGATTCGTAAAACACACAAAAAAAACTGATTAAGACGGGCTGATTCCATTGATTTTGAATCGATTCGGGCTAGTCTGGACAAAAAATTGCCATATCAGTGGCATAGTTGTAGGAGAGAACTCAACAAGCAATAGTTCATACTCTGTTAGGAGTCCACAAAACATTTTCAGTAAGATCAGTGACTGCACATGTGGTTCTTCCTTGTACATGAAAAGGGTAAAGGAAGAACAACCTTCGATTTTGGTTTCAACAGCAGCTAAGTCACCAGTTAGGATAAGACAGAAAACTAAACGCAGAAACTGTAAAATTTCAGAAGCTTTTCTCGTTAATGGAGAAGAAGTAGGGCAGACAAGAGCTAACAACCAACTTTCATCCCATGTTTCACCAAAGAGGACAAAACTTGATTGCCCAAATCCAAAGAAGCTGTTGAAGTAACGAACATGGCCCCAACACTTATGAACATGGACTACTTCCTAACAGAAACAGACTATACCTAAAATGTTACTGACATTGTTAGGATTCAAATTTCTTTTAGATCGGAAGAACTAGTACTGGTTATTCGTCGAATGTTCGAGCAATATCTCGCAAAGTACGTGCTGATAAACCAACCAAATCCAACACAGAAGGTAGGCTACACCAGTGTTAACAAAATGAAATCTATTTCATGTGAAAAAAAGTTCCTACTTTACACCCATGATCCACTGATGAAGATCATGGAACAATGCTATTGATCAGCACAACCACTATTCAGTGAACAATTAAAAGAACTCACTTAGGTTTCCTATTTGACTTGGGTTTGAAAGGGAAGCGTGAAGGAGGTGAAGGTGAGAATTCAGTTGGCAATTGGGGTGCTTCTGATTGTCCAGTAAGCATCCCTACAAGTTCCTTCATTGATGGTCGCTTATTAGGTGATTTCTGCAAACAAAGAAGAGCAACAGTTATGCATAACAGAGCTTCCTCTCGATCCAACCCCTGTATGGACTGATCGATCAAATCGAGAAGCCTTCCGGCTCGAGCAAGACTCCGAGCCCAATGTATCAGATTAGCACGTTGAAACTCAGACATTGGTGAGCTTGTAACTTGAAGTGGTCGCCTCCCAGCAACAAGAACTAACAACAGAACTCCATAGCTATACACATCAGACTTTTCTGATAAAATCCCACCACCACCATACTCAGGAGCTGCATAACAAACAGTCCCTCTCATGCTTGGAGTACTGCTAATTCCACCACTCTGAGGAATGTCTCCACTCATGGAGTCATGACTATTATGGCGACCTCTGAACAATTCACCACTAAACCAATCAACACTGCCTCTGCTACTCCTACTTCTACTCCTATTCTTCTTTTTCTTTCTATCAGCATACAATTGCTCGTCCCTTGGCCACCAATCTTCTCCATTGTAATCACAAACCAGTCCTGTTTCTTGTCTCTCTTTCTTTTTCTTCTTCTTCCTTTTCTTCTCCAATTCTTCACAGTACTCCTCCTTCCACCACTCTCTAGGAGGCCTTCTCTTGGCCTTCTTCAAAATCTTGTCGTCCCTGTCCTCATCAAGTGATACCCACCAATCCAAACGTTTTCGAGTCTTCTTTTTATCAGTTTTCTTACCGATTGGTTGATTGCTTGATGATGAAGCTCCAATCCAATCACTCTTAGGTCTCTCCTTCTTTATCTCGGAACCAATCCATTCCATCACATAATCTTTCACTCTTCCATTCTCCAGAACATGTTCTTTGTCTTGTTTCCACCACCAATCCCTTCCAGGCACAGGCTTGATCACTTTCCCACCGTTTAGACCTCCATTTAACAATTCTTTCCCACTCAGAGCACTAACCCCATCAAGATTCACTTCTGGTTCTGCGCCTAGTGGTACATCAGCTGTATCCGGCGAGGTATGAACAGGTTCTGCAGTCTCCGGTGAAGTCACACAAACCGGTCCTCTGACAAAACTTTCTGGGGACTGATCAATCCCCGTATTGAACTCCTCAAACCCAGTAGTCACACTCTCAGTCTCCACCACAGATCCATAGTCATCCACCACCCCATTACAACTCTCCAAATCAACATTCTTCAGTTCCAATCCTTCGTTCATCTTTGCCACATCACCGTTTTCTATCTTAACCGCACACTGGTTCTCAATCAAACTCTGATTACTCTCCATATTCAACCAAGCCAAGCCAAAATCTGCAACCTTTGCAGAGAAACACTGATCTAACAGAATATTACTCGGCTTTATATCTCCATGAATAACTGGAGGCACCAAGCTATGAAGATACTCAATCCCTCTAGCAATTTCCACCGCAAGATCTAACCTTTTCTTCCACGAAGCCAATTCCGCACATTTCCGACGAAGAAGCGCCTCCTGCAAGTTCCCATGAGACATAAGCTCGTACACAAGCAACATGGTGCGGTGTTTTCTGTCAGAAGAGAACCCAAGGGCCGTGATCACATAAGGCGAGTCAAGCTTTGAAGCAAAAAAGAGCTCGTTTTGAAACTCCCTCTCTCCCTGTAACGACCCATAGTCCATGACCTTAACAGCGACCATTTGCCCATTTGAGAGGGTACCACGATACACCGACCCAAACCCACCTTGGCCGAGGCGGAGCTCCGGCGAGAAGGAGGAGGTGGCGCGACAGAGAGATGAGTAAGAGAAACGGTTAGGAGGCCTAGAGTCGGAGGGAACGGTACGTTTGTGGCTTATTTTGCGGAAGCAGATAGTAAACAGTAAGAGGAAAGAAAAGGCGGCGGTGGCGGCGCCTAGTGGAGGGAAGATGCGGTAGGAGATGGAGTGGTGGTGGTGGTGGTGGTGAAGCGGCGACGGTGGAATCGCACGAGAAGGCATAGTTTTGAGAAAAGGAGCTACAGAGAAATGATGTGTTTAAAGTTCATGTCTTTAGCTGAGAGCTCGCTTTGTGTTCTGTTCTTTCTCTGTTTCTGCTTCAATGTGTTCTTGTTTCTTTCTTCTTTCTTCTTTTCCTTTTTCTTTTTTGATTCTGTTTTTATATTTGCAATCGTGACCTCTTATCAACCCGGATTTACATATTATCCCCACAAGTCTTTTGTTTTGAAGTCTCATGGAAAATTATTTTGAAGGACACCCATTTTGATTAGGGTTAGTAAAAATTACCTGACTCAATATATAATTATTTTTATTTTTATTTAATATATAGTTATATGCTCAATAATAATATTTACAAAACTTTTATTATTAAGAAATAGTTTAAAGTATTACTATTTATAAATAACTATACTTAATGAACTTATGTTTGATTGACTATTACTAGTGATTACCTATTATTATTTCAAAACTTGTTGTGTTGGATCTGTTTATTAGGAATATCTATCTTATAGATTTGATTACTTCTATCTATATTTTTCTCATTGAATAACAAATTCCTTCCTATTGAATCCCATAATTCCAATATCCAACTACTTTCTATTGTAATAATTTTTTAAAACTTACTAATAAAGAGACGTGAAAATTATCACAGCCCGATCTTAAATTTGATAAAGTATATATTAATCTAATTTTAAATTGACTTTAAGTTAAAATTAGAAAATTAAATTCAAAAATTTCGATTCGATTCAAATTTTTGAAAATTTATAAAAATCAAGAATAAATTTATATTTTATTAAAAATTTTAAGTAAAATCAAACCGAGCCATTATGATTGCTAATACAAATTTCAAATAAATGAAACACTTGTTTTAAAAATCCACTGTCTTGTTCATTTTGGGTGTTTTTATCAATCTTTTGTTTCATCATTTAACACCTTTTCACATGAAATAAGCAATTTAAAAATATGAATTCCAACACAAACATCCATAGAAGATCACAAATAAATTATCCAACACTATAATAATTCATTAGTATAAAACTATACATATTTCTATGGGAGCTAGCTACTATACAAGTCTTGCCAAAAAGAAGTATTTCTTCTTGTCAGCAACCATGGCCATTGGCTTGCAACTTTGGCAAGACAATAACAAGACAACCTCCTAGGCTTTGTTGCTGATAAGCAATATTCATTGAGTCAGCATGTTTGGCAATGGATGGGTTAAGCTTAGGATTTCTATTAAAAAGTTCGATATTGATTCTGATCAAGTTCAGATCGTCGTGTCTAAATTATGATCTAAATAAAAGTCAAGACAAACAAGCATTATTAAAATTCATTAGATTTTTCAAACTTGTTAGATTTTCTTTTTAAAATTTTAAACTTTTTTTAAAATCAAATTAAATTTAAAATGAATTTAACCACTTAAGTCTGATTTAAATTAAATGCCAACTCAAGAATAAGAATAAAATGAGTATACTTTGAATCTAATCAAACTTAACAAAAGCAATCAACATAAAAGTCAATTGCATAACATATATGGTGAAAAAATAATTTTAAATTTTACAATAATTACACTCATAATTTAGATTGTTGTTACAACTTATTACATATATTTAGATTACTAATAATTACAGTTATATCTCCAATTTAAAACTCTGGTTTTGAAAATAATGATGGTAAGTGACCAATTGATGAAAACTTTAGTGCAAGAGAGCATAATATCATGATTAAGATAAAACTAAAGAAAGGGATTAAGTGGAGTAGGTAATTTTAACTTTGTTATTCCAACTTCCAATTGTGCCATAGTTTGACACAGCTGTACTATATACCCCACTTCATCAGGAATACAAGAAGGAATCTCAACAAGCAAGCTTTTTTTTTTCCCTGCATTAGGTTTGACTTTTAGTTTCATTCTTATGTTTATGAAGAGATTTAGTCAATTGGTAGCAACTACTTAAAAGAGTTAGTGCTCTAACTTTGAAAATAAATATCAATGTTTATTTTATTTTATTTTATGTACATTTAAATAAATATTAATGTTTTAAAAATCAAGCAAATTTAGTTGATTTAATAGTGAAAATTTTAAACCAACTAATTTTTAAATTCGATTTATTTTAATATTCTTTACTCTTAATTAAAAAGAGACTATTTAATTATTTTTCATAAACTAAGATATTGTAAACTAAATAATTTCATTAAATAATCTCTTTTTTAATTAAACGATAAGTAAAGTTATTCAATCTTTAATCGATTTTATGACAGTCTAATATCGATTAAATTTTAAATCTCTTATTTAACGAGTTTAATTTCTTGTCTAATTTTTAAAATATTAATAAATATAAATACAATCCAAGTCCAATAAAAAATTATAGATTGACATTTTTATTCCTTAAATAACCTGCATCGTCTTGCTATTGAAGCTTCCTTGATAAAGCTATCTTTTTTTTTAAGAGTCGCAGCAACCAATACTTACTTTGCCATTATTTCAAATCATACTAAAAGCAATTATGGTGTTTCTTGTAAGATTGCGATTAAGAAAGTTAGTTGTTTATTGATTGAAATAAAAAAATAAAGCAATATCTAAATTGGGGACAAGATCTTCTGTACTGTACCAACTTTATTTTATATAATTCTATCCATACATTTTTTTGAGTCTTACATATTTGTGTGAATAAGATCGTATAAAACAAGATTAGTACAGAGTTACGAGTACAGAGAGATTTATCCTCCCGAATTGACGGAATTGAATGAGAATAAATAACTTAATCGATTTAATCGAATAAAATCATATGAAATATGTAATTTAATTAGATTTAAATTAACAATATAGTATAAAGCAATCAATCATATTCAATTTAATTCATTATTATTTGCAATATATAATAAGTTCAATTAAAAGAAGAAGCCAATAAATAATCATACAAAGACTCTTATGGCGGGTTTGACTAATTGCTTGACACAAGCTGTGCTTTTCCTTTTGGTCAAAAAGCCCTAATGAATCTATAAAAGCAAAGTGGCCAATGGTACAGCAGCAGGGAAAAGGAGACTGACTTAGTACAGGGCACATGTGCTCTTCTAGTGGGCATAATCAACATGAAAATCAGGAAAAAAAAAAAAGAGAAATAATAAAAATATATGAAAATAAATTAAAAGATAATTATATCAAAGCATTGGAAAAGTCACATGTTTTAATTATTTCCCTTTTATACTTTTTTCCTAAAGTGTCATAATTAAGTCTACTTTGCTTTGAAAGGAAAAATAGGACATCTTAAAAAAAGAAAAAGATATATACACTATGATTGAAGTCTTTTAAACGAATTCAGATCACCTGTTTTTATTACTATGTACTTGTTCTATTTTTTGAGCAACAATCTATTCAATTTATGTGGGTCTTATCTATTAAATAGATTGATATTTATGAAACAAGACAAGAACAAAGTAATATAAACAGATGGTCTGATCTCCTATTGAATTAAGTAAAAATGATAAATTAAGAGTTTAAGTTTAAGTTAGAGGTTAAATTTAATTTATAAATTTACTGTAAAATTTAATTTGAGTATTAAAGCTTGTAGAATAAGAATATAAAAAATTTTGAATTTATATCAAGTCATTTGTATTATATAAAAATAATTTTTTTATTAATTAAGGATAATAAAGCTGACAACATCAATTAACTGTATAGTTTTAAACATATACGAATTAAAACAAAAAAAATTATTAATTAAATTAAAACAATTTCGTCTTAATCATGAGCTTAATTTAAATTAAATTTGTAAACATTAAGTTTAATTTAAAATTCGAGTTGAATATAAATTTGAATCCCCTTGTTTAAGTCAAAATTTATGAATTGGATATGAACATGTATACGGGCTGACCCCGAAATTTACGTAGCTGATTAAATAAAAAGATCAAGAAGAGATCCCGCGGTGGTCAAAGTCTTATCACCGAAGCAAAACCATTTTGGAGATGCCACGTGTAGTGTAAGAAGCTTGATGGTCCACATAGGTGCACGATAACTAGATAAAACAGTGGAATAAGATATATATATATATATATGTACGTATGTGCGACGTTGACACCCAGACCAGTTGTCGTTTTGCAGTTGTGACGTGATAGGCCACATGAGCCGTCATGTCGGTCGAGGAGCCCAAACGATAATCACAAAAGGTAAATTGGAGTGGACGCGACCCCCCTCCCTACTCTGTTGGGCCAGGGTGTCGGGGTGTTTGAGGTGTGCGGTTCCACCTCATTTTAATTTTTATAGTTATAATTATGATTTTTTATTTTATTATATATTTATTGTATAAAATTTATGCACAACTCAACCATATTACATTCCAAAAATGATAAAATTAGATGAATTAAAAAGATATCTTATAAATAAGTAATTATCTTAAATATATTATTTAAAAAGATACCTTACAAAGGGGATCGAATAGGAATATTAGCAGGCATCATGAATCATTATTATTTCAAAGCAAGAAAAGATACTAGCATATTTTTAAGCGTTTAGAGATTTGAAGTGGGGTTTAATTAAGGGACACGGGAATAAATCAATAGTAAAAGAATAATTGGCAATAGTCGATTATTTATTATGAATGATTAAATAGCTTTTCATTCTTAATTTTAGGTAATAATTTATACCCTATAAGTGTGAGAGAAATGATTTTGATTCTTTCAAGCGTGGATATTTTCTAATTTTTAATTAAATATAATTAATTAGAATATAACTAAAATGTAATTAATTAAAATATAATATAAATATTTAATTAAGATAATTATCTAATTAATTAATTAATTATATTTATTAATTACTTAAAGTATAACATCATTTGCATTATCAGAGGAAAGTAAATTGTATTAAACTATGTTACTTGATTTGATTATAGCAATAGAATGGTGGATATCGATGAATTGCACAATATTTTAGATGATTAAACTATATTTTGAGGATATTATGTAACTGATGATATGTTGATGCAAAAAAAGAGCTATTGAAAAAGAAAAATCACAATATACTTGATTTTAAACATTCAGTCATTATAAATAGGATGTATAAATTAAAAATAATCAATTAAAATATACTTAAATTTTGATATAAAATAAAATTTTAACAAATTTTTATTTTTCAACATTTTTATAACAAACTAATCACCATCAATGGTAACGGTAATCATTCTTTCATCTTAACCAGCCATCATAATTATAATGATTATATCTATTTCCATTCATCACTATATTCATTTCCATTTCCATTTTTATTATCCTATATGAACTAAGTGTCCCCTCAATTGTCTTGACTATTGGCAAGTCAGGAACACATAAATAATATAGTCTAATGTTCATGTATCGTCACTAGTTTGTCTGTTAGGATTAGGAACAGAATAAGACAATTAAGAAACACAAAGAAAAGCAAGTGATTGCTCGGCTAGAACCATCAATGTACTGCTAATCTCCACCTACTGTTATAAGAAAATTGCTATCAACTACGAACGCTCTCAACTCAACTGAAACTGATCTCCAAGCTACCAAAAAAGTACGCATATGTGAGAGGGATGAATAGCCCCCACCTTCCGCACCTGCACAATAAAGCAACCCGCCTAGCTACAGTTCGGTGGTCACTGGCCAAACAGACACTGACAGAGGAGAGAAAGATATAGAATGGCCTGAAGAGGACCCCATCGAAATCATTGAGGGAGACATATCTGTTATCTAAGGAAAATTCAGCATGGGGTTAGAGTTTTCCAACACACTCAAAGGAAAACTCGACAAAATTTGGGCAAATCCAATAATTATCAAACTACTAGGCCTAACACTAGGATTCAATATGGTCAAATATAGACTGCTCTCAATGTGGAAACCAAAGGGCCCAATGAGAATTGTTGATATAGAAAATGAATTTTACCTCGTTAATTTCATGGAGGAGGAAGATTATGTTTAAACACTTACCCAGGGATCGTGGATCATCGCTGGGCACGCCTTATCAGGTCAACCGTGATATCCTGAATTCTGATCCTCCTCTAGGAAAATAATGCATGCAGTAGCCTGGGTGTGTTTTCCCGATTTACCAGTCGCCAGATACCACCTTTCAATCCTCACAGCTCTCAGGAATCTGGTGGGTCGAACAGTAAAAATTGACAACCTCACACAACTCACCCAACGGGGCAAGTTTGCACGGGTGGTCGTGGATATCGACCTCAGCTCCATGCTCTGATCCATCGTGGAGCTAGATGGTGAAATCATCAGGCTAGCCTATGAAGGACTACCTCAGATATGTTTCTCCTGTGGGCAGGTCGGTTGGACGTTATCGGTCCACTAGAGGGTTGTTCCTTCTCGGGTGTTTTATGCGATCTCATGGGGCAGATCCTTCGCGGGGGTTTTAGTCGGTCACGAGACCATGACCTGCCCCACGAGACTGCCTAAAACACTTGCGAAGGAACAACCTTCTAGTGGACCGATAACGTCCAATCCACCCGACAATCGACCTGAATCTTCCTCAATTGGACTCCGACAAGAGAGTTATGGGCTATGGATGCAAGTGCTTCGTCGCCCTCGCCAACCACAACAACACAACTGCTAGACTACAACAACGTTCCTCACCATGTCGGCTCGAAGGGCTCGAGATTCACGGCTCTGACAGATTTAGAGCCGTTAGAGCAAGGACTAGACCTACCTCAATCAACTGAGGCGACCCCAACATCAGCACCTCAACCTACGACGATCCAGCCGCAAACTAAAACAAAATCCCTAACTCCATCGATGTTTAAAGAGAGTAGATTAAAACATGTGTCATCTGTTGGGCTAAGTGGAGCGTTTAATGCAAGCCTCAAAACTTCACCGCATGCTCCTCTCCAGATACATGATGTAGGCCAAGCTAGACAGACCCAAATCATGGGCCAAACCTGACAGATGCAGCTCTTGCCTCATTCCAAGCCCAGTCAACTAGAAAACCCAAGGCAAAAAATGGACCATATGACCCTATCCATCCCATCCCACACAGATGTTATAATACACGATCAATCTATCAATCTGCCCACACATGCGGAATTAGGCTATAGGGACATGGAGGAGGATCCCAATTAAGACCTTACTTACCCTGTCTCGACATCAGATAGTCAAACCTATAAAATACCCCCTCCGAGACCACCAGATCCAAAAGAAGGTTCAACATCAGTCACTGCAATGAATGTTGAGCCTAATAATCATATGGAGGAGACTCCATTAGACCTCATGACAGGTTAGGGTCGGGAGCTGACTGATAATGAAGTCAACTCGCAGACAGATTAAATTTCCTTTCACCGATTTTTATGTCGATATTCATATGGAACTGCCAAGGGGCAGAAGGTAGGACCTTCAAGCCTATTATTAAAAACTACGTTTGAATTCATAAACCGCGTCTTATTGTTCTAGTTGAGCCTCGTACTAGTGGAGTACAAGCGACTAAAGTTATTAAGAGCTTAGGTTTTACACAATCTTACAGGGTGGAAGCAAAGGGATTTTCAAGCAGCATATGGCTACTTTGGAAAGCAGACATTGCGGTTCGTATTCTGTTAGCTCACCGACAATTCGTGCATGCCAATATTGAGTGGGACCACTTGTCGTTTGATTTCACGACAATTTATGCTAGCCCTACGTATTCGTTACAAAATCATTTATGGCAGTATCTGCGGAAAATTGCCAGGATTATCAACAAACCTTGGCTTTTAGGTGGGGACTTTAATACCAAGTTAGAGAGTACTGATAAACGAGGAGGCTCTTGACTACAACCTACAGTAAATTCTCAATTTCGTGAATGTCTATAAAGTTGTCAACTTCAGGATCTAGATTTTTCAAGGCCTCGGTTCACCTGGAGGAAAGGACAAATCCTTGCTAGATTAGATCGAGCCTTCTATTCGAGTGACTGGCAATTTGTCTTCAAGGACACTACAGTCACTCACCTACCTTTCTTGAAATCAGATCATCGGCCTCTATTAGTGTCTCTTACCAACAATGTGCACTCTCCTCCGACAATTAGATCCTTTCAATTTCAATTAGCTTAGTTGACGCATGCCAGCTTTAGTCAATTTGTAGAAGAGAATTTGTTGGGACCCGATCCGAAAACCGGATCCCAACCGAAAACGAGAAACCGAAAACGAACAGAATTGAAAGCAACGGATTTCTTTTCGAATTCATAGCGGAACGAAACGAAAGCAAAGCGAAAAATCGCGAATCGAAATGCAAATAACAAAGCGGAGACTAGTGCTCACACTAATCGCAGCGAATCGGAATCGATACT
>JANSVB020000141.1:314603-328084 GCA_025504935.2 Erythroxylum haughtii | reverse complement strand
TAGATGCTATGATCATTAGGTAAATACTCGACAACAAACGGAGCGAGATCTGAAGAAGGAGAAGAGGAAGCTCGGAACCAAGGATTTAAAACCGGACCGGACTGTCCGGTCTGACCGAAAAAGGTTAAACCGGCTTATACAAAGAAGTTAATAGGTGAAACCGAATCGAACCAATGACCTTGATCCTCTATTTCTAAATCTGTATACCAATCCTGTCCTATTTAATCTAAGCTATTTAATTATATGAGTCCCACATAAATAAATAACTTGGATCAAATAGGACAAAATTAGTACACAAATTTGGAGACAAAAGATCTGTCCCTAATAAGTTAATGTTAATGAATAGATAGATGATCTTGCACACAAGATGACACGTGGAAATAAGAATAACTGTCCTCTACCCGACCTCGACCTCTAGGATTGTTGATGTCTGATGTCTCTCGTGATGTAGACTTTAGAAACTTGCTTTCCTACACTGATGTGCAGTCACCTCCACACGTGTGTTTCATGTTTTTACTTGAATCATGTTCATCAATTGATTGTAATTTTTTCAAGCTCTCAATAATCGAATATTAAAGATATGAATCATATATATATGAATCATGAATCATAAATAATAAGTAAATCATTCGTGTTTATATAAATCTTGGATATAATAATAATCACAAAAGTAAAGCAAATAAATTACTTACTTTGAGCTAAATTCATCGTGATGTAAAGAAGAAATCTTTTACCAATTACGAATTAATTTCTCTCTCTTAATTTTCTTTTTTACATAACTTAATAAATAGCTCAATGTATAAATACTTATTCTTTCTGTATTTGTGTTTTGTCTGTACTTAATTAGGATAGAGAGAGGACTAATTTATATATATATATATATTTATTGACATTAAATCTTATACGTCTATCAAATACTAAATTAATGTTTAAAATTTAATATACTATTAAACTAAAAAAATCATCAACGAAATTTAATATGATTTTATAAAAAATCTAGACCACATTATCAGACCACACACACTATATATATATATATATATATAATTTTAATTACTTACGAGGTATTTTAGGAGAGACCTAACTATGAGAAGATATTTTTAAGCCATCCAAATTCAGACTAATCCTCTCTCGAGTCCTATGAAGCACAGACACAACAAAATGGAGCCGTGTCAGCGTGTTGGACACGTGTCCGTGTCGAACATCTTCTGACACTCAGTGGACACGCTCGGACACATCTGGAGACTGCTTGGACACAGTTTAATGGAATATATGTTCCATATTTTTTTAAAGGGACTTATAAAGTACCAAATATGTATGAACTATCAAGATATTAGAAGTTTTGAAACACATCAATTAATATATATCATATTATGAATTCTGAATTTTTTTTCTTAATTCTAAATTTTATAATATATATATATATATAGCATGTTCGGATCCACTAAATTTTAAAAGTTGGTGTATTTTCGTGTCGCGTGTTCGTGTCTATACTTCCTAGTTAGAGTAAGATAAATCTTTTACGGAAGATAAAACTAAATCGTACAGGAGAGGTTTGAACCTTCACCTCACTTAACACAAGATAGGCCTTTCAACCCACGCATATTTCTTACATTGATCACCCTGTTCGTTTCTTATATTGATGACTCTGTTCGTACTTTTCTCGGTCTTCAAATTCCTTGATCAGGCAACACTAAATCCCGAACATATCATATTTTAAAGCACTTACGACATCTAAACTGCTAGTGAGTTAAAGAAAGGTTGACTTCCTGTAATACTTTGGACAACTAAAGCTGAAATGTCGGAGGATACCAGATCCTTGTATCCTACCTTGACTCGTTGTGTTTGAACACTCTCCTCGGGATTAATCTAAGTGTGGATGGCTTAAAGGTACCTTCCATAATTAATATCTCTATAAAATAACTCGTGGACAACTAAAAAAAATTGGTGCAAAATTAAATGTTAGTTGAGTATTTTTTATTTTTTAAAATTTGGATAAAAAATTAAATATATGATAAAGATTAAAATAAAATTACTTGATTTAAAAGTTTAATTAAAAAAGATATTAAATAAAAATTAATTAATTTATTTTAATTTATAAAAATAAGTTCTATGCAAAACAAAAAAAATTAGAACACATGATCCGCATTTGATTTTTACTAATTAATAATGGTGTTTCATTTTATTCTTCCAGATTGGCGATGGAGATGCGATCTTGAGCGACATTGGTTCACAACTGGAAGCAAGATTTGAGTTTCGATTACTGGGTCGTTCTGGTGTTTTTCAAATAGGGGAGTCTATTGACCAGTAACACCAGCTTGACTTGTTCTGGTTCAATTTTCTCATGTTTCATATTTCCATATATACATAAAAGATTGAATTTGGAAGCCATGAAAATGGCTTCTCTTTCTTATTTGATGGTCTCTTTGGGAGGCCTTGCTTTCTTCTTAGTTCTTGCTTCTTTGCTTCTCGTCCCATACCCGATAGGTACAACAATTCATACTTATTTTGACGATACTGTTAACCCCAACAAGTTGGTTTTGACCACAGGTAATGGGGATCAAACCTTAATTGAAGGCCACCAAGAAATTAATGTACATGTGGCCCCTGATAATTCTGTGTCTGGGTCTAACTTGGAAGCACCTAGTAGCTCCAGTGGTGTAAATGGTACTGCTGATATTACTGATAAGAATTTGCAATCTGTGATAAATCTACGAGTTGCAGCTATTGATACCAGAAAAGAGAACAAGGAGAAGGATCAGACCAATTCAGTACCTTACCTAGTGATTCTGGTATTGCTGATAGAAAATCAGACGACAGTATCATTAATGAACTTGCATATCCCTTTTGGCACAAGATTTATACCTTTGATGTCCATTTCTGATTTGCTCTTATTGTCTTGATTCCTTTGGTTTCCTTTTGCTTCCAAACAAACATGGCAGGTTCATTCCTTACAAATAATCTGATTCTTGTGTGGCATTGAGTCTTTCTGATTTCGTGAGGATGTATTTACACGTTATACTTGGATATGTTACTAAGATTAGTCGTCTTATTTTCAGGTGGAAGTCCCAAAAACTTGTGCTAACCAAATCGTGCTTCGATATTACTTCAATTCAACATCCTCTATGATAGTTCAAATATGGTCATCTTGGCTTGTTCATCAAACATCAGAACAATTTGAATTTGCTCCAGAGGGTATTGTCAAGCTTCATTTGGATACCCCAGATGAGAATGTCATGAAGTTCATCCCAAACTTTGACGTGATTTTTATCTCTTCAGGCCACTGGTTCACCAAGCAGTCAGTGTACGTCTTGAGCAATGAAACTGTGGGAGGACAGTTGTGGTGGCCAAAGGAGTCTCCTCCAATGAAGGTTAACAACATCAAAGCATTTGAGATATCTGTTTAGACAATTCTCACATCTCTTGTCACCCATCGAAATTACACAGGACTTACCATTTTATGCTCCTATTCACCTGTTCATTATGAAGACGGGGCCTGGAACACCGGTGGATCATGCACTGGAAAGGTTAAGCCTCTTGTCCCTGGTGAACTGGTTGCAAACTTCACAAGTGTAAAGTACCAGAAGCAGTTAACAGGTTTTGATCGTGCAATTAAGAAAAAAACAAACAAATCAAAGCTGAAGTTGATGGATATAACCGAAGCCTTCCATTATCGCCACGATGGTCATCCATGTCCATACAGAAGCCATGACCCTAATAAGACTGCAAAATGCGGTCCCAATGGAAGGCCTCCATCACAGGATTGCCTGCACTGTTGCATACCAGGTTCAGTTGATAACTGGAATGAACTTTTACTTGAAATTATACAGAGGGAAATTGGTGACAGCAAAAGCTCACAATCATGAAGTTGCTGCAGGTTTTATTTGTCAAGCAACCTTGAACACTTGCACATTACCTAGTTGATCAGGTAACATCTTCTGTGAGGATTAATCTATCATAAGAGTCAGATCTACCTCAGTTCTTTATGTCCTGAAGCTGAGATCTTCTTCAGTTCCCTGCAAATTCTTAGCCACACTCTTAATAGAGAGAAATTAAAATGTCAACTGATAGAGCAACTTGAGAGTTGCTTGTTACATGTTACTGTTTTACAATCTGAAGCAAAGTTAAAAGTTGCAATCTGACTACTAATTAGCATGAGGTATATGCAAAATGACTTGTATCCCAAATGAAGTAAGGGTGATAAAATTTTGATTTAATATGAAATTAATAAATAAAATTTAATTTAATTAAAATTTGAATTATAACTAATTTGTATTTAAATAAAAATATTCAAATATTAAATTAAGGTAATAGAACATAATCTGACCCCATCCGAATAACATATGTTTTAACCCGAAACTCAGGTTTCAGGTGCCGCCACACCTAATTTGAGCGTTTCCAGAAATCAAAACCCCATTTGAGCCTGCTTGTCGTGACCATCTATCATAGAAAGGCTCAAGAATTGATCTTGACCGTTGTTTTTATACAATCAAATTGATAGGGCTCCTGGTTATTGCGTTTTGAAATTCAAATCGACATGGTTCTCACAAAAGACTCCAATCATAACAAACAACACTCTCTCTTTAACGGTCCCTTTTTTCCCCTCAAAACGGCTCTCTCTGTTTCAAAGTTCGAGTCAAAGTTGAGACATTTTCTCTCGAAATGTATAGGATTGAACTATTTTGACCAGTACCCACTAATCATCTATCGTATTATTCTTTTTTTTTTGTGGAAAGTTTCAAATTTTCCAGGAAATTCTCTTCGTTGCTAAGTGCTATCAAACAGCAAATCAATTAACGTTTGACCTATTACCCACTTAACCGCTCTCTCTCGATTGGTTTCTTGTCAGGTTAGTGCTCATGCAACTGATTGTCAGAGTCTGTGCTTTTGAGAGATTGCATTTGTTGGTTTGATCATGTATATTACTGTACTTATTACTTCATATGACAGCCAACTGTTATTTATTTTCTGTATTAGATGAGCTTAATTTTGATTCCTCGTCACCTGTTATTTGTATAATCACAATGGGCAAATGAAAGTGATTGAATTGTAAGTGTGAACTGGGGAGGATTTATATGGTAATTGCAGCTAAAGTTGTTACCCGGAATAGCAAATTTACAGTATGATTGATGTCATCACTCGAAAGAAAATGAAAAGTTAGAATTGTTCTTGTGATGATAGTGTATGCTTGAAGGCCTCCTCCTAATGTCTAATCCTTCATGATTTTATTGTGGTTTGAAGTTTAGTCCTTTGAATAAATGCATTTTAGGGACTCTGTAAGATATGCTAGTCTTAATGTTTGTTAATTTATATATCCATTACTGTGTTTTTATAGTCTCACCTTTTATGCTTTGTTGCTTGTGATTGTGTGCAGAAACTTTCTTGTGCAGATAAAGCCGCATCAACATGTCTAATCACCAGAAAAATCCGCTTCTGCAAGTGGAAACAACTTGTGGAACTCTTTTGTGTGAGTTGCAGGTTTGTGGAGATCATTGACTCTATTCATCTTGTGTTCTTTGTGCTTACTGTTTCTCATATTGCATCTTTTGCCTGCTGCAAATTAGGGATTCACATTTTCCTTATGTTCTACGAAATTCAGATAATCTGGGATGAAATTGGGGAGTCAGATACTGATAGGGACAAAATGCTGCTTGAGCTTGAACAAGAGTGTCTTGAAGTATATAGAAGAAAGGTGGATCAGGCAAACAAGAATAGAGCTCAGCTAAGACAGACAATTGCAGATTTTGAAGCAGATCTTGCAGCAATTTGTTCTGCCATGGGGGAAAGACCTGTGCATATTAGACAGGTTAGTTTCAAGTGACATCAACTCCCTTGACTTTTGTAACCAGGACTGTATGCCTGTTTTAAAAAATAATTTATCACAGATAATTTATAAAGTTTTTTGAATTATGGAAATTGAAAAGGAAAATCACATTTCTCCTATTAAAATAATTTCTGTTGCATAGAACACTTGGTGAAATTGGTGGCAATTATAATTGAAATTGTAAACTTAATCTCAGGACTATTTTGAGTTTGTCATTATTATAATGACTGTAACCTGGGTGATTCCAGTGTAATAACTTTGCCGCTTGGCAGGTTGATAAAAGTTCTGGAAGCTTGAAGGATGAGTTTCAAAAAATTCTTCCACAACTGGAAGAGATGCAAAAGAGGAAATTGGACAGAAGAAATCAATTTGTTGAAGTTCTAGAAGAAATAGAGAAGATCTCAAATGAGATTTTTGGGTCTGCTGATCATCTGCAAGTAGATGAAACTGATCTGTCCTTGAGAAAACTTGAAGAGTTACACAGACAGCTCCAAGCACTAGAAAATGAGAAGGTTGGGTTTTTTTTTTTCCTGCCATCTTCAAGTTTGAATTCTTTGCTTCTAAATGATGTTCACTGATTAAATTATCCATTACCTTCGCAGAACAATCGATTGAAGCAGATTCACAAACTCCTGGATACTTTGAACTCACTTTGCTTAGTTCTCGGTATGGATTTCAAGCACACCATAAATGAAGTTCATCCAACTTACGGGGACCCTGAAGGATCAAGAAGCATAAGTAGTGATACAATCCAGCATTTTGCCACTGCAATATCCAAACTGAGAGAGATTAAAATCCAGAGAATGCAGAAGGTGATATAAGTTTGGACCTTTCTTCCATATGCATCATACGTAATACCATTTTCAGCATTGACAATGTTTTGTCCTTGTTTATAACAGCTCCAAGATCTTGCAACAACGATGCTGGAGCTTTGGCATTTGATGGATACTCCTTTAGAAGAACAACAGATATTTCAAAATGTTACTTGCAACATAGCTGCTTCAGAACATGAAATAACTGAACCAAACACTCTTTCTTTGGACATCATCAAATACGTGAGTGACGTACTGGGAATGCTTGTATTGTTTCCCTGTTTGGTTTCCGACTTTAGCTTTGCAAGGCTGGACTTACGATCTTTACAAGAATAAGTGAAAACTATGTAGGTTGAGGCAGAAGTATCTCGGCTGGAAGAGTTGAAATCAAGCAAGATGAAGGAGCTTGTTCTGAAAAAGAGATCAGAATTAGAGGAGATCTGTAGAAAGACACATTTAATTCCAGAAGCAGATAATGCAATAGAATATGCTATAGAAGCTATAGAGTCTGGTATCATTCGTGATTCAATTTAATACTATTTTATCCATTGAATCTTTCCAGATATTCAAGTCATTCATTCTATTTCAGGGACTGTGGACCCAGCCATTATCCTTGAACAAATAGAACTTCAAATTGCAAATGTTAAAGAAGAAGCTTTTAGTAGGAAAGATATACTTGAAAAGGTTGAGAAATGGCTAGCTGCCTGTGAGGAGGAGTGTTGGCTTGAGGAGTATAACAGGGTAAAATGTTTACATCATTTTTTTGTACTTTTAGTCCAACAACCATTAGGTTATGTTTTGCTTAGTCTCTCTTGGGGATGTCACAGGATGATAACCGATATAGTGCTGGAAAAGGTGCTCATCTTACTCTGAAACGTGCTGAGAAGGCCCGATCTTTGGTTAATAAGCTTCCAGGTACATGCTGTGTTCTATGTACATCATCAATTACGTTTGATCATCTGAATTGTAAAGTGGTGTTCAGCCATATAACTTCATCTTGTGTTTTTTATTTGACCGTTTCAATTTGTTTTCCTGAGATCAATGGATCTCTTTGAAGTTGTCAGTTCATACAGGGGGTTGTTAATTTTAAATCTGGAATTTTTTTGCTCAACTGCATGAAATCACTGGTGTGATTATATAATTAATAAATAAGTGAAAATATTCTCTTGAGATTCTCAGGTATGGTGGAGGCATTGACTTCAAAAACTACTGCATGGGAATATGAGAGAGGGATTGAATTCTTATATGATGGTGTAAGTTCAATTTTCCTTCTTGAGGTTTAACTCTTGACTGGTTGGGCCCCTTTGGTGCAACAACTTATTTTCCATTTTCTTTTCAAATTCGACTTAAAAACTTTCTTTCATGAACATTGTCCAGATTCGCCTTCTTTCAATGCTTGAAGAGTACACAGTGTTGCGGCAAGAGAAAGAAGAAGAAAAGCGGAGGCAGCGTGTATGGACCTCTCATTTTAGTCAATCACATTTCTTATGCAGTGAACTGAACTCTAGTTGCACGGATATGCTGATGGAATACTGTTGTTTGTGGTTATTCAGGATCAAAAAAAACTGAAGGTACAGCTTATAGCAGAGCAGGAAGCACTTTATGGCTCAAAGCCAAGCCCTTCAAAAGCTCAAAATGTGAAAAAAGCACCTAGGTTTTCAACTGGAGGTGCAAATAATAGAAGTCTCTCTGTTGGTGGAACCATGCTTCGAACTCCCAAAGCTGACAGCAAAGCTACACCCTTTTCTCGTCATGGAATGAAAGGGGAGCGCATGCACCAAAATGATCAGTTTGGTCATCGCCAGGATGATGCTCTTTCCACTATATCAGCTGGTAAGTCATTTTGTAAAGCTGCAAATTGCAGAGGACTTAGTATCCAGGGACTTTTGCTGAATGTCTCTGCTTTTCTCCTCCTTTTTGTTCTTTGTTGAAGAGGATATGATCGAAATTGAGGAATAACAGCTTGCCGATCTCCTTCTGGAGTCTGGAAAGAACATCAACTGGGTTTTAACAAAATTTATTAATTGCTAATGAAATAGATTCTATTCCTTCTGAATTTTCTGTTGGCTCTGTTAGATGATGTTTATTCCAAAAAGTTTAGAAAAAGTTTTAGTGAAAAAGTTGAATGTTTTGCATAAATTTTTTCACACAAATTTTGAGCTCAACGAAAAGTTACTTCTGTGTTTAATTGTGTGTAATAAAGAGGCTATTTCTCGGTTTTAATTGAGGAAAAGGGCAAGGGTTCTGGTCTTTAGTTGGAGAAAAAGCTGTTATGTGGTAGGGGAGGTCCATAGTGGTCTTAACTGAAAAACCAGAATGTCATGTTTATTTTCTTATGCAGGTAGAAGAGGGTCAGAAGTTGCAAGTCTTCCTGTTCAAAACCATTCTTTTGGTGCTGCGAATACTCGTGACCCAGATTCAGCAATGATTCGGAAGCCATTCTCACCAATATCATCTACAGTATCATCAAAAGCAAATATGTTGGAAGAAGTGGCCACAACGCAAGCTGACTCAAAGAAGACACCCTCCTTTACAACTCCTTTGAAGACAACTTCTGCAGAGAATAGAACTCTCAAGGCCATGCCAATTCCTGTGCCCACAACACCTTCAACAGTTTCAATTCCAATGCAGACTGCTACAACTCCAGCCTGCCAACCGGTTTATGGTGCTTATCCAGTTGATGAACTTCCTGAAGAGATTGAATATTCGTTCGAGGAAATAAGAGCTGGATTTGTTGTTCCCCGAGCACATATAAAGTCATTGATACAAGTTCAACATTCTTAACATGAAATTGAATAAAAAATCCTGTCACTGAATCACATATGTTTGCCTCCATTTGAATCTTTCATCATCTTTTGCCATTTTTTTAATCTGAGGATTTCGTTTTCCAGGTTACAAGTCAATTATAATTGGCTTTTTCTTGCAGTGTATATACTAAACTGTTAAAAGTTGTTTTCTTGATCAATGTCAGCTCCACTTATTCAAATCCCACACTAAAACTTCAGTTGCTGTTTCTTGAATGCCACCAACATGTATGTTGAGATAGATGTATCAGAAGAAGAAGAGAAAGGACAGAGACTGTTGTTTGGCTCAGAATTTTTCTTATATTCACTGCAATTCACACATACTAGTTGTTTCATTTTAACCTGAAATTGGATTCGGATTCAACACAGCTAGCATTTCTTCTGCTGTTGAAGTTCTTCTGTTTCCTTCATCTTCAACCTCAAATTGGTTCTGTTTACTTACAACATATTAACTTTTGAAGGAAAAGGAATGAACTTGCCAGCAAATTTATGAAAATTGGAGATACCTGACAAAGTGAGTTTCTTCTTATTCTTCTTTTGAGTTTATATTGATAAACTATAAATATGTATAATTTGGTTGTATAAAAAGCTTCAAACTGGAAGCAACCTAGATTCTGGCTGGGAGCAAGAAGTAAATTTCTTTAAATGAGAGGGCAATTGATTCCGAATTGTTTATAATCAACTTTAATTTATTCAAAAAGATAAAGAAGTGAGTTGTTGAAAATTGGTATGATTCCAAATGTTAGCTTTACAGCTTTAAAACTAATTTTAATGGGTTTAAATAATTAAAGAGGAAACTAATAATAAAAAGAGAAATTCTTTTTCTCAATCTCAATGACCTTTTTAAATATTTTAAATTTACCAGATCTGCCATTTTATTGTTAAATCACCCTTATTAAATTTTTATGACGGACGTGAACCATTTTCTTAAGCAAAATTAATACTTTGAATATTGCAATTAAAATATTGATTATTTTACTTTTAAAATTGCCCAATTTTCTACTTTATTTTAATTTCTCCTCCTTTTTCTTGCCAAAACCCTAAATTCGTTCCGCTTGTAAGAAATTCTCCTCACTCAAAAATTGTTTTTGCAATTTTTCAACTTTAAAAATTTTCCAATTTTCATGATTTTTTTTGGAAATTCATCTGTCGCCATTGAAGCTCTGTGCATGCTCTGCAATGTTGGACTTCTGAAACCCAGAAGAATCCCTTCTATTGTTTTTCATATCATTTCTCTTCTTGATCTTTGAAGACTCAATCGAAACCATTGTATCTTTATCTTCTTGTTTTTCACATTATGAAGCTTAGAAGGTTATTTGAGTTCATTCCCTCTATAAAGTTTTGATCTTTAGTAGAATTTAACCACCTGGGGTTCAAAGTTTTGATTTTTCAGGTTTGTGAGGTTTTTGGGGTCTTAGGATTTTTGAGTGATCTATGAGTAAATGGAGACAACAGAGGGAATGACTACAGGAGTAACGGTGAAAGGTGATGAAGCTCCGGAGAGCTATATAATGGCCCCTAGAACCGAAAATTCAACCCCAAACCCGATTCCGACCGCTAACCCGAACCCAGATCAACAGCCTATCCATTTTGGTGGGTCAAAGGTGGGTCAATCGCTGGCGACGGAAGTCGCGGTGGTGAAGAAGAAAAGAGGGAGACCCAAAAAGTACAAACCTGACGGGTCACTAGCGACAGCATTGTCACCGATGCCGATATCGTCATCGATTCCACTCAGCGGAGAGTTTTCAGCTTGGAAACGTGGTAGAGGGCGGCCTGTAGACTTAGTGAAGAAGCAGCGTAGTTTTGACTACGAAAGCCCAGGTATGGTAGAGATCATATTGTCTTTCTCTTTTTTATGTTCTTGGAAATTTAACCCAACTGTTGAATTTATACGCTTTCACTGTTGTAACACTGTTACCCCATTACCTGTTGATGGGTGTTTGTAAGACTCTGATGATACAAAGTCTTAGGTGGGTCAATCAAAGACTTGATCTTTTTGTTTTGTATTGGATTTGGAGCTCAGGTAGGAGTTTGATGTGGGACCATCTTCCCCTGACTCTTCTTCTTTTGTGTCCCATTCTGGAATTAATGGGAGAGAATATGTGGGTGAGGATAACGTAATAGGAAGGAATCTTCTTTTTCTTTCTTACAGATAGGAGAATGTTGTCCTTGCGGTGAAGGAAACAAAAGTAGAGTTTCTGAAAGAAAGCAGAGGATGTTTTTCTTCTATCTAATTTGACACTTTGTTGGATGGGCAAAGAACAACTTGGACTGTATTGTTGGATCCAGATCTGTCTTAAGTAATATTTTTAATATCCTGCTTACTGTGTGGTTCTGAAGTTTTTAAAGTGTGATAACTTTGATTGCTAAAATAAGGTTTTCAAAGAAGGATTTGATAAATAGAGCTACAGTTATGCAGATAGACAAATTTCTCAATGAAATTTCAAAGAATAACATGAGAGCGAACCGTCAACTTCACACCAAAAGGCTACATTATCGCAGAGTAGATTCTTTGCCCACTATGCTACACAAAGTTTTCACTCATTATTCTTCATTTTTGGTCTGGTCAACGACTAATTGATCAATTACAATTAGCATGTCTTCAATTTGATTGACTTGCAAGCTTTCCTGTTAAATATTATGACTTCATTTTTTTTCTATAATAGAACAACTATTCTCAGCTGTTATATACACACCTCTTGGTTATGATTAGTTAAACTCCAAAACTGCAAGCTTGTTCTGATTTTTTGGAATCTCTTATTTCAGGTAAAAGTGTTGCATACTTAGTTGGAGCAAATTTCACCCCTCATCTGCTCACTGTTAATGCTGGCGAGGTATGCCACGAGATTTTCCCAAGTTAATCTTGGTAATGTATGATAACAAATTATGCATCAGCTTGGTTCCCTTCGTATGTGGTCAAGAAAAGTTGAAAACTTGAATTAGACATGCCAACAGTAAACCCTTTTTCTAATCATATTTTATATCTATATGGACTCAAAATAAACTAATTGCTTCCGCATATCTTGTGATAATTGAACATGGTTCAAGTTTTATGCAAAGTCTCTATTTTTTATTGTAATGGGCCATTGTCTCACCAGATACCAGTCATTAAGGAAAGATTATTTGGCGACTTCTGCAATTGGTGGTCATTTTATTTTGGAAGGATATTGAATCACTTTCCTTGTTGTTGATATAGGATGTTTCTATGAAAGTTATGTCTTTCTCTCAACAAGGCGCTCGTGCCATCTGCATTCTTTCTGCAAATGGCACAATCTCAAATGTTACACTTCGGCAATCTACTTCTTCTGGTGGTACCCTAACATATGAGGTATTAAATTTTGTCTTCATTTAATGTATATGCAACTTGATTGGATTTCAGTACTTTGATGACCAATGATTTTAGAACTCACTGACTGGTGTATATACCTGGAGTAGCGCTTACACCTCCTTATCATTTGTACAAGAAGAATAAACAAATTTAACTTGAACCGTACAATTGTAGTTTCAACAATTGTAAGTTGCAAGTTCTCCAAACAAAGTTAGTTAAGAATATGGGATGCATAACAATCTGTATAACAGCCTCTCTCTACTAGCATAGCAACCTGTATACTTACATAAGAAAACATCTGTGGAAATTGTCAGGCGAGTTAAAATAGATTCTTTTCAATTTGCAACATCCTTGAATGGGGATTGGTAGGCTGGCTAGTCTTCTGCTGCTATGCCCAGCAGTCATAAGGTTCTATTCTTTGAATTGGTTAAATGTAGTTTAAGCTGTTATTTGGGAATTGGGAATTATTGTTCTAACTCAAACAGATCAATGAACTCAAATCTGATAGGAGTATCAGTAGAGAATTGTATTATTTACGTAGATGTAGGGTACAGTGGCAGTATAACTCCTGGAAGATAGCTCCCAGGCCAATACAAAATCTGTATCTCCAGAATATGAATGATGATGCCTCTCCTCCTATCCGATTCCTCTATATCCCTGCATTACCTTCACAATTTCTCTCTCCATAACTAACTCCTAACATCCTGCCTATG
>JANSVB020000141.1:277870-288361 GCA_025504935.2 Erythroxylum haughtii | reverse complement strand
TAATATTATATAAATCTCAAAATAAATGTAAAGATTTGTTGTGGGTATTGTGAGAATTATGTGTAAAACATAAAGTCAAAAATGACTAAAAATATGCTCATTAATTGATTTGAAAAACTTATCTGAAAAAATACCTTTTTGAGAATTTGAATTTTTTAAAAAACTGTATTTTAGCTGTAAAAAAAGTTATATCTACTAAATAAGTGTTTTTTTCATTTTAGGTCAAATACTCTTAAAAAAACATTTGAGGTAAAAAATACTTATTCACCCTCTAAAAATTCAACTAAATAGGTACTAAGTCAAATTTAGACTTGAAAACTTAAGAGCATTAAAAATCGACTTCATTTTAATTAAAGTAATATTATTTTTATTTTTATTAAAAAAACTTAAACTTTAAGCTCGAACGAGATTTAGTCTGTAAACCGACCGTTGCCAAGTCTATTTTGGAGCACAATGGACATGCTAATCAAGGCCTGGACATTTGTGAGCAGAATTTGTGGATCTGGGTCTTGATTGCAAAAGCATACTTGGTTTAGATTTTATGGCCTTCCTCTCCAAATGTATTAAAGTATTATACATCTCTACAAGGCCCATCTACTCATCACGGCCCATTAGAAGAATGAGAATGTGGGATATGCATTGTGTGCATGGATGAACTTTTCGAGCGTATAATTTAATTAAGTGACCACTTAAATCAATCAATATTAACAAATTTATCGCATCTCTAATTCGATTAGCTACTTTAAAAAATCTTTTAAATGGGTCACTGTTAACTTGAGCTGTTCAATTCAAGCCCGATAATAAGTCGGAATCAAAACGACATCATTTTAAAATTTCGTCAAATAGTTTTTAAATTGGTTCGAACCATTTGAATTATTCTAATTGATTATCCCAAACTTAAGTCGATCTTTAGCCCTAATTGATATATTACATCCTCAAGTTAGTACCGATAAGGTCAAAACTCGACATAAAAATTTTAAAATAAATTTGAGCTCGGATCAAAATTTAAACACTCTTTCTTTTTTTTAAGGATTTTTGGATTTTAAACCTTGGAAATTTGGAGCTCACCCAAATCAGCTATTTATTTTGAATATTTTCTAAAACTTAAGGTTTGTTTTGAATATTTTCAAAATTTTGAAATTTAATTTGAACGCTTTGAAATGTTAAAAAATGTTTTATATAAACAATAAAAGTTAAAATAAGCTTTTAATAATCTATTGCTTATCTTTTATACACAGAGATAACAATATATCGAGTCAAGCTCGTGCTTGACCTCCTCCTCTGGGCCAAGGCTAGGGCCAAACCTAGGGCTCGATCGAACTTGAGATAACAATCATGAGCCCAAACTCTATAGGATTTGGAGTAGCCCTTCTTAGCCTAAATCCAATTTGGCCCAACATAAACTTTTTAAAAAAAATTAAAAATGTGAAGCTAAAAAGGATTTTTTTATTACAAAGGAAAAAATCAAAACGGAAACAACCTCGCAAACCTACCACATCTAACGCAGGGTGCGAGAATACATCATGCCATGCATATTATGGGTGAATATGTCTCGAATAGTCATCGGTGGATCCTGTAAGTAGTGCAATTCAGGACCAGACCAATAAGCTAATGCTGCTAGTCGATCTGTATATTGATTGCTTTCCCGATGGATGTGTTACACGTGGCGGGTTTGGACATACATCTTTTTACTTATAAGGTTAGGACTCGAGCTCCAGGCCTCAGCACGGTTGCCATGTGTGCAGGCCTTGGACTCATTTGCCATCCCTGTCTGCTCATGGATTTACTTTGGTGCAAGAGGCAATCCCCTCCTCGTGGTACTATCCGTACCTGAGAACAGTAACCAGAAAGAACATGTGAAGGATTCTTTGAAACAGATTGCTTGATTTTAAGAAGAATAATAATAATATATTTGTTAGGAATCTGTAAACCATGTTCATCACATCTAATCACCAACCAAATCATGTGAAGAACAACTCTGCCCAACCTTCGATACGTTTACACATGCCATGAGACCACACACACGTACGTGTTGTTATTGCTTCTGCAATCAGGATACTCCCCCAATAATTTCAAGCATCATACTTAATCCATGCACACATGTACTCTGCAACGACTAGTAGCCATTACAGCAGAATCTTCTGACCAATAACGTGTTCTTCCTCAGACTCCTATTTCCCATCATTTTCTGATCTGACCCCCCACGTTCTGTTCATATTTTTACAAGTTTTCCTTTCTAGTTGTCTATAATGTCCACCAATCCATTAAAGTAAGTTGATGAATAGTTGCGAAAAATTCAAGAATAAGACCATGTTGGTCAGAAAGTATATTACACGTGTAATCACAACAATCGCATCATCTTTCTCTTCAGGTTCAGACCAATGGGGCCTCTTTAATGCAGAAGAGACCAGGAGACAGGAAATTATATATATATGGGGTTGGCTATTGTTGGTGAAGGAAACAGGCTGATTTGGATCTAGATCTGTGGTTGGCTTTTCAGAGGCAAAAACAAGATCATCCCTTTGTCAAAGTGTGGACGTCCGTTAAAAATTCTGCAAGTTGGCAAGCAATTTCTGTAGATTCCCCATGCTTGGTCTCTTCTATTTTGCCTGAAAATGAAACCCTTTTTATTCTAAACTTCAGAAAATGATAGCCCTCCATGAACTGTTGTGCCATGGACAATGTACTGAGAGTAACAGCAGGACAAGGACTGAACACTGCACTGATAGGAAAAAAAGACAAAAGCTGAAAAGATCTGAGCACAAAAACTGAAAAGATCTGAGCTTGGGGAATGTATGGTCAGAATGAAGCACATAAGTCTTGATTTGATATTCTAGTCCCTTCTCAGAATACATTGAACCAGTCAGGAGTCTCATGCCAACGTCTAGGTGCGCCCAGTTCAGGAACCTGTAATGGTTATAGCCAAAACAGCTCATTATCCTACAAGTGAGTGAAAGTCAGGTTCATATTACTGCAAGAAGTCAGAAATTAAGATCATATTGGCTTTTTGCAGCTATTCAGTACAGTCTGTTGGCTTCCTGACAGGACTAATAAACATTGGAAACTTATTTGATTATCTCCAAGAAATGTCAGGAGGACCAAATACAGTGCCGCAGATTCCTATAGTACCAAGAGTGATGGTTTCTAGTGTCTCTCCATTTAAGGACATTACAGCTAATCGAAAATTTATCGGAAAACGGTTGAATTGAGCCCTGAAATATCGTGCTACTTGTGATTAAGAGCACTTATAATAACTAATTGCAGGTTTTAAATACTATCAAAGGCGGTGTCCTGGAAGCTAGTGCAGGATTTTTCTATGTTACTAGAATGTTAAAAATGGACACTGTTGGTACTTTTATTAATCCACTTGTCGTTGATTATGATTGAAAATTCGTACTAAGCCAAGTTTAGGAACTAAAAAAATATGTAAATGATTACTGTGAAACAAGAGCCTGACCCAGTTGGTATCATTCTGTATTTGCTGTAGAGATAGTCCCTTGACATGCCTCCTATTTTGCTCCTATATAAGGCCATCAGGCCAGATCAGGAAACCCATCAGCTCGACAAAGTTCATCTTCAAAAACCTCCTAGTCCTACACAATCAAAAATCAAACTATTTAAGAGAAAAACATGGCTTGCTGGTCTGCTGAGAATGCTACAAATGCCTACCTCAAAACATTGAAAATGGTAAGGATTGATTTCTCAAATTTAGATAACTCAAAACTGCTGAGAGTGCCTCTGCAGTGTTCTTTTTAAATTCTTGTTCTAAATGACTGAAGTTTAAATGATATTTGCAGGGTCAAAAGGCTAAAGAACCAGATGTAGCTGAGTTCATATCAGCTTTGGCAGCTGGAAACAATGCACAGTTGATGGTTGTAGCAAGTGCAAGTGCTGCTAACTCCACCACACTAGCCCTTGTAGTGGCAGCCCATCAAACTGGAGGCCGTGTCGTGTGTATCCTTCGTGGTCACAATGAATTGATCTTATCACAAAAAGCTCTTGGTCCTGATGCCTGTCACATTGAGTTTGTTGTTGGTGAAGCTCAAAATCTACTGTCAACCTGCTACAGTGGAGCAGATTTTGTGTTGATTGATTGTAAACTTGAAAACCATGAATGTGTTCTGAAGGCAGTGCAAGGAAGCAGAAAACAGAACTGTGCTGTTGTTGTTGGCTATAACGCATTCAGCAAAGGATCGTGGAGGTCCAGTGGGTCGAAAACGCAGCTGTTGCCTATAGGAGAAGGGTTACTGGTTACTAGAATTGCACCAAATACTAAGATGGGCAGTGGATGTAGTAATGGTAGGAGGAGTCACTGGGTTGTTAAGGTAGACAAATGCACAGGTGAAGAGCATGTGTTCAGGGTCAGGATCCCAGAAGGAAAGCAAATAATAGCTTAAGTTTCTACTCCTAATTCCTGGGTTGGATAGCATTGGAAGAGATTTTCTATCAGTATCCTCCATTTTTCTCACCAGCCAAAGGGAGCATAAGGATTCTTCAGCTCCAATCTAGATTCTGGGGACCTGAATCTTTAGGCAGCAACAAATTCAAGTGTAAATAGTAATCTGTACAAATAAATTTACCTTTAATGCTTATATAACATTTAGAGAAGTATTTATATGATCATGAATTTTGTTATGTTTTCATAAGATGGCATATCGATTTTCTTATAAGTAATCTGCACATAATGGTCTAAACTGAATTGTGTACCATGCTCCATGGCCATGGTTAGATAGTGTTCCTTATCCATTCAACCTGGTAATAGTCCTTTCAGATTCCTCATGGTCAGTTTCTGATTTATAATGCAGAAGTTTTCCTTTTCTTTTGTTGGAGTGATGAATTTTGCGTTAAAAATGATGTTATTATTGTGGAGTGAGCATAGCGAATTACCAACAGCTAGTAGATGTAGCATTTGGGAATGTCAGTGCAATGAACAACAGGTTAAAGACTGTCATTCAGGTCACAACTCTAATTTATGGTATCATGCGTTCTTGCCTAGAGTTGTATAACAAGTTCTCTATACTAGAAACTGACAGATGTTGCAAATGGGGGACAGAAGCCATAAGATGAAGAACAATGAACAATCCTTGATCAATTTGTTACTAGTGACAGAAGGAAAAAAAGGTTAATCACTTAATCCGCTTCTGTTGATGGAGGATCGTCAGATTCTGTCACATATATAAATCTATCTGATGAGCATACAAAAGAAACTTTCCCCAAAATTCCATCACCAACTAATGTTCAATAACATTCACAAGGAAGCATTGGTCCTCAGCGAGAGGACATTACATAGGAGAACTATGTGCTTTAAAGTACAGTAAGAAGTTAAGGTTACATTCATTCCAATGTTACAGTTAATTGTTTGAAAATTGCCAAGAAAATGGCTGCTGCTAACAGCATCTACGTGAATTAGAGACCGCTACTACAGTTACCTAGCTCTTGAACAACCGATTCCATTGATGGTCTTTCAATAGGAGACTCATGAGTGCAAAGCCAAGCAATTCTCGCAAGCTTAACAGCTTCATACTCGAAGAACCTACCATGGAGATTGGGATCGATATAATCTTGGAATCTACATGCCTCTGTTCCAAGATGAACCAACTTAGAGACATCTCGTTTTCCAGAGAGAACTTGGAAAACAATCACGCCAAAGGCATATACATCACTCTTATCCGTGAATCGGCCAGTGGATGCATACTCAGGTGCTAGGTAGCCCATTGCAGCACTGGCCTTGACTGCTGAGAACACAATGTCATTGGTAAGAAGATTCTGCAATCCAGAATCTGCTAGCAATGGATTGCATCTCTGGTCAATCAGCACCTTTTCAGCAGTAATATTTTGGTGAATTAAAGTGGGTTTATTGACTTTGTATCCATGTAGATACGCAATACCTGCCCAAAGAACAAAGCTTCGTAAGAGAAGACTAACACTACACTCCTACATACAATGGAGTTATATCCCATGTGAGAAGTACATAGAGACAAAGCAGAAAGAGTTTAAATTGGTTAGAATTGAAACAATGATCGAACTGAATTGGTTGTAGTTCTAATCTATATCCATCATTAATGATCGAATCAAAGTATCAATGAGGAGATAAAGCCATTCAAGGATGGCGCATAAAATCCAGTATCAGGAGCCAAAGACTGAAGTAGAATATAATATTAGAACTTACAAAATTGAATATGCTCCTTATTGAACTCTAGTTAACTTAGTTATAGAATATGTTAATTATCTTGAGAAACATACGTGTAAAGTTTAGCCAAATATGAACAATATTATTTCAGCACATTTTGACATGTTTAACATGCAAACACTAAATAACTTCAACCAGAATTATAGCAATCTTTGGTATATAAACTGTAAGGTCATACTGACCTTTAGCAATGCCCTTGACAATAGAAACTCTAATGGACCATTCAAGCACATGGCCATCACCATCCTTCACATCAAGACGCTGGAACAAGTTACCATTGGGTACAAAATCATAAATGAGAAAGCATTCCCGTCGACCCCTTGAACAACAAAATCCTCTCAACCTTACTAAATTGTCATGCCTCAAAGTGGTCAAAATGTTCAATCCCTTTAAGAACTCAGCCTCCTCTGACTTGCAGCTAGTTTTACTGATGCTCTTGATAGCAACAGTTGATCCATCTCTTAGAATTCCTCTATATGTAGCAGAGAAGTTATTTTTTCCCAACAAATTCAGCTCCGAGAAGTACTGTGTGGCAGTCTCAACCTCTTCCAGATTGAACGTAAAGTTCTGAAGGATGCCTTGCCCACACCCATTTAAGTTCCTACCATCAGCCAAAGGGTCCCAGCCTTTAGGATACTCGAGGCTTATCAGAGGAGATCCCTTGTTCTGGTAACCCCCCTTGGCATGATCAGCACCCAAATGACTTTCAGAAACTTCAAGTGCGCTAGCAAGCTTTTGCTTTCTTCGACGATATTGAGTAAACATTAGAATTCCCATGGTTGACAATGCAATAGATAGTATAATCATGCCAACTATAACTAAAGATTGGCGAGATTTTGATGGATTAAAGCAGCTAGTTTGATTACAATGCAATCTCAAATCCGCTGTTTCAGGAATCTCTCTTGTGGCCAGACCAGATGAACCTGCCCCATAGGCTTCAGGTCTGCTTGGATGAAGATCCGAGGCATTGCAAGCTTTCAAAGATTTGAATCCAGCCCCACATAGTCCAAAGTTGTTTCCATAGAAGAATCCTTCGTTCAGTCTCTTAAGAGCTATATCAACCAACCATAAAAAGGGGGGGAAAGAAGTTAGATCCACTCAATCTAGCAATTGAGAAAGACCAATATCCATGAAAACTTAGAACGAGGTAGAATATACTAGTAAAATTTCATACCTAGTGGCACATTGCCTGATAGCGAGTTGTTTCGGAGGTCTAGGACTTCAAGGGTAGGAGCATCAGCTAATTTTGTGGGTATTGAACCAAAGAACTTATTAAAACTCAAATCTAGCCTCATAAGCATGCGTAAATCCCCTAAACTTGCAGGAATGGCACCAGTGAGGCGATTGGATTGGAGAGCAAGTACACTAAGCTTCTTTAAAGAGCTCAGCTCAGTGGGAATACTACCTGTTAGCTGGTTATAGCAGAGCTGCAAAACTAAAAACAGCAGATAACAAAACCAGATTAGAAAGATGCAACCAAAGATCAGAAATACACAAAATCACTACTATTCAGCAAGTTTTAGGCCTTTCTCTAGAATCCAATATGACCAAAGCTGCACAAACCAAGATATTGAGATGATAAAGATGCGAAGATCTGTCACTGGCTTAATCAAGCACTGCAAGGACCTCAAAATCCTATCTTCCACTTCATCTTGATTCTTGACTAATATTGCGAGAATGGCTCAAAGATCATTTCCCGTTCATAGGTAACAAACCATAGGAAACGTCCCAAAAACACAAAAGTTACACCTAAATGTTTCAAACTTTTTACCAAATATCTTATGAACACTGTCACAGAACCAAGAAATCAATGAACAAATACTAAGTTTTCCTATCAAACCCCATGAACCTGAGAATGAAATTACTAAATGTATGCCAAAGATGCAAAACAAAAGGCTTCCAAATTTTCACAGAAACTACAGGCAATCTTGATAATATTCGCTTCCTTTTACAAAATAAGCAACTAACCTTGCAGATTGTCCATGTTTCCTATTTCAGGTGGTATCTCGCCGGAGAGGTTATTCATGTTCAAATATAAATCATTAAGCTCAGTCAAGTTGGAGATTTCAACGGGTATTTCTCCATTCAAAGAGTTATAATGCAAGTACAAGCCTGTCAAATGCTTCAACCCAGCAATGGCAGGAGAGACCTTCCCACGAAGCCCTTTTCCTTGCAGGGAAATATTAGCAACTTGACCCTTCTCGTTGCAGACAATACCTACAAACGTACCATCACAACGGCTCCCATTAATGACCCATGAAGATAGGTACTTGTCGTCTGGGTCTAAACCAGCTTTCAAGTCCAGAAGTGCTCTGAGCTCATCGGTTGCAGATACAAAACTTTGATTCGTGAAGAAAACAAGTACAGTAAACAGAAGAACTTCAAAACCCATGTCAGATTTCAGTTCAAAATAGTCGATGAAAATATCTCTGAGTACAACAGTTGCTCTCTTGTTTAAAAGTCTCTATCTTTCTCGCCACCTGCTTCTGCTTTTGTCTATTTTCACTTGCAAGCAAGCAAAAGGTAGCCTCTTCTCTCTCTCACCTCTCAATCTAAGCTTTGCTAACCATCAGCATTCTATCTCATGGCTATTGGGTAAAAAGGAGATGTGACCAGGGAGAAGACAACAAGGTTGGCAGAACAATCCACGCTTATTTAGTGGAATGGTGTTGGGACAGTACTGCATTGGAAAACTCAAAAACATGAAAACACAAACTGAAAGACAAGTATTTTCGATTGTTTATTGTTGTCCACATGATTCTATGACTTTCTTGGACCAGTATGTGATATGCACTTACGTCCAAGAAGCTCAGTTGCATGTTAACGTTTTGGCTTTTAAGTTTGGTTGGTAGAGTACAGCGACCATGATTGCTGACCTTCGATGCCAGTGAAGACTGAATTAGGCGCTTCAAGGGTACTTTAGTCTTCCTACATTTCCCAAACTTAACTATTTTCTGAAAAACCATCAAACATTTTTACTCTTTTTTTTAAAGTACATTCTTTTTTATTATAGATTTTTAAAATTTAATAAAATAATATTAATAATTTTCTTCAAAAAATTGTCTACGAGACAAAGCTTAAATTTTTATTTAAATTCATAATATTTTTAGATTCTTTTTTATTTTTAATAAAATAAAAATATTTTAAATTTTTATTTAAATTTATAATATCTTTAGACTCTTGGTTATTTTAATAAAATAAATATATTATTCAAATATAATATTAAAATCATATTTATATTTATTTATCTTCGGATAATATAATTTTGTTAAGTAACTAATAGACTGCATACAACAACAACAATAACAATACTCAATAAAAATCTTGAAATTGCTACTTAAATTTAGGATCATTGGATTAAATAATATAAATTTAAATTATTAATAAAAATATTTAAATTTTTAAAAAATAATGAGTGAGTAAACTAAGTTTTTTATGGTATAAATTTTATTAATCTATTATCGTATTAGTGCTTGTTTAGATAGACTTTTGGAAAGTCAATAAACATTTTTCTTCACCGCAAAAACTATTTTTAAGAAAAATGAGTATTTGATTGTAAAATAAAAATATTTCTTTAATAGATATAACTTTTTTTATAGCCAAAATACAGCTTTTTAAGAAATTCAATTTTGGAGCTTCTAAAAAAAGAGCTTTTTCAGGTATATTTTTGAATCAATTAATGAGCCTATTTTTAGTCTCTTTTACCTTTATGTTTTACACATAATTCTCGCAATATCCACAAAGCTATTTTCACGTTTATTTTGGTAGTTATATAATATTATTTGACTTTTTTATATGTTTTAATATTTATTTTTTATATTCATTTTATTTATGTTATAATCCATATAAAAGACTTGATTAAATATATTTTCATTTATGTTTTATATGGTTTAAAATTATATAATAATTAATTTATTATGCGTTGCTTATTGTTTAATATACTTTAAATATATATATAATTTTTATTACAAAATAAAATATAGTTAAAATTAAAAGTACTTTTTATTTTTTTATTGCCAAGCAATTTACTGTATGAAACTTTCTAAAAAAAATCCTTTTTAAATGACAGTTAAACAGTCAACTGATTTCTTATAAAAGTTCTTATATAAAAAAACTCTACAGAAAAAGGCTAAATAATAAGAACTCTACTGTTATAGGCCCAACCAAATAGAGAGTTAGTCAATCGTTATATTCTTTTGCTCAAAATAAATGGCGTAATGTTAAAAAATTTAAATTTGAACACGACATCATTTTATAGTTATAAATGAATAGAAATGTTAATCCAATTCTACTTATGCTCT
>JANSVB020000141.1:251298-266009 GCA_025504935.2 Erythroxylum haughtii | reverse complement strand
TGCTTATCTTCATCAGAGAAATGGAAGTTAGTTGTAACTGCAAAATCACCTTTGTAAACTTTCAGTACGCACAAGTTAAAATTGCAGCAATCAAGAAGTTGACTATCAATTATCATCATTAATTCCCTTTGCCAAGTAGAGGTCTAGCATTTTTTACATCAAGTTCTCATGTTCCAAAATGAACCAAAGAAGCTTAATATTCAATATAGTTCAACGACTTCTCTGATTATGATGATAATTACGATGAATACCATAAAAGTGATCCATCTTTTAATATTATTCCCTAATATGCATTATTCAATATAATTCCCAATATGCATTATCCAAAAACTTGTTTAGTACTTATAAAAGTGATCCATCTTTCTAGATGATCATTATGATGAATGTTTATTAGTTGATCACATTATCTTTTAGTCAGGGATAAATGTGTCATATGAAATAATTGAATTCAATTCTAATATTATTAGATTTGTTCCAAACAGTGTAATTGAATTCAATTCTAATATTACTGGATTTGTTCCAAACAGTTAGTTAATCTCTTGTCAGAATAAGGTGTAATTTCCATTTTTCTTGATACATAATAAGAAGTAAGATACAAAATCCTTCTCGCAATCCTTCTTCTTTCTCGTTTACTTCTTTTTCCTTGGGAATATGATTGTTTCTCAGGGTTGCAGAGATGTGGAAAGCGCTGCAGATTACGATGGATAAACTATCTCCGACCTTGCCTGAAGCGTGGAAGCATCTCTCCTCAAGAAGCAGCCATTATTATTGAGCTTCATACCATTTTAGGCAACAGGTAAAGAGAGCTATATAACAATCTGTTTCATCTGCAATAAATTGTTATTGGTTAAGAAACAAAGGTTCCTTTATTTTCATTGGCGTAACCAATAGGGATTGTTATACAGATGAACATAAGAAAACGCCAATGAAAATATTAAAAAAAAAATGAAATTACGCCAATAACAATTTATTGCAGATGAACCCATGTGTTTCCTTTGAAAGAATAGACGATCCCTTGTTTCTGTTTCTTTCTTGCATAAACAGCAGATTTGATCCAAATTAGTGTTGTAATTTGTCCATAGTCGCTACCCTGTTCTTAACCATTAGCTGTAGGAGGAAAGTTATATTGGGTCGAAGGATTTTATTCCAGATAACTCTAAACTAGGGGACATCTTGCTCTAAATTATAAACCCATTTTCTATAGATTTTGCTAGAAAATCTCTCAATAGGAATTCCAAGCCAAAGATAACAGCCCTGGGAGTTAGGATCAGGAGAGTAAGCATGTTTAAACTGCTGGATTGCATCAGGAAAGTGCATCCATTCATTGTGGTTGATAAGAATAGCAACCTTAGTCTTGTAATCTAGCCTTGAAGAAGCTAATACAGCATTTGGGTTTTGGGAAAGGGGAGCATACCCAGTCCAGTTATCATGTCATAAGAAAGCAACCGTTCCATTCCCTGTTTTACAGCAAACTTCATTAGCTACTCTACCAGTTATCATGTCATAAGAAAGCAACCATTCCATTCCCTATTTTACAACAAACTTCATTAGCTACTCTATCGCTTTTTTTTTAATCTGGTTAAGGAACCACGAGTAGGATGATCTAGGTGAAAGAGACCATAGGCTATTTGCTTTCAAAAAGTAGGTATGAAGCCATCTCATCCACAGTGAATGGTTGTCTTGAATCATTCTCCAAAGTAACAACTAAGATGAGCAACAACTAAGATGATTCACTTCTATCCCATTAACTAACAGTGCACAGAAATAGGTTAGTATGATTGCATCAGAATAATACACCCACATTTTCAGATGCAAGGAGCTTCATAAAAAACTAGTACTACATCAGAATAATACAAGCTGAAATGTTAGAAAGGCACTAGAAATATACCTTTACAAATTTCCTGAAGTTTGTTCACAATACTTCACAACTTAATAGCCTTATGTACTGAAACAATCACAAGTAAGTCATTTTAAGGATGTACCACTTAAAAAAGGAATGTATCTATAACAGACAAATGAAAAACTACACTAATTAATTTGAGACAAAAAAAATGGAATGCATTCAATAATTATCAAATAGAAATTATATTTTTAGTAATTACCAAATGGAATGCATAGAATGCAAGTTAAACCAAATATTAAATATTAGAGCATAGAACAAGCCAAATAGAAATTATATTTTCAGTAATTACCAAGATGTATATATTCTGTGTACAACATAAAACAAAGTATGAATCGGTCATCATGCATTCAGTTACTCTAATTTTTTTATATTTCGACTATCATTTCATACTGAAAACCAAGTGTAGGAGTATTCAAGGTTTTCACTGTTCAATTTGCTATATACACATACAAGTCAATCCTCTTTTTCAATAACAAAAAAATCATACCCTAGCATAATCCAATTGGAAACCCTAGTACCCTAGCACAATACAAGTCAATTTTTTGGAAGCACAATTCCAATTTGAAACCCTAGTATAACAAATTGGATTTGTGCTTTCGAAACCCTAGCACAGTCCAATTTGAAACCTTAGTACAACAACACTCCATTTCATATTAAAAATCGAATCACAGTGGAAAGAATAATAGAGAGAGAAGATTAGTCATACCTTAGTCGGTGCCATAGGAAGTCCAACGACGAAATCTTTAGTTTTTACCTAATGACAAAATCACTTTCTTATGAAGCACCCATGCACGAAATCACAGAGATTGCTTGTTAGTCTGATGGAACAAATAACTTTGCGATAGAAGAAGCACCAACGCACGAATTCACTCTCTTGTGAACTTTTGGGGATTTGGGAGATTTTAGGTTATAGGGATTTCAGAGTAAGAATTTTAAGCGTTGATCGATAGATAAGAGATGGAGAAGGGAGGGAGAAGGGAGGGACTTCTAATTTTAGTTGAAATGATGTCGTTTTACTATCAAAGATAAGCGACATCATTTCGCTAATCAGATAATCATCTCCTAAACCAACTGAGGTGTCTTATTAGTAAGGGGCGTCGACACGTGGCTGTGCCAAGTTAACATAGATAACGGTGAGACTAATGTCGAGCTAGAATTGAAAAAAATTGAAAGTTTGGATATTTTATTGCTACTTTTTAAAATATGGGCTATAATTAAAAATTGAAGAAAATTTGGGCTTTTTTTAGTAATTAACTCAGTAAATAATAAAAATTTTAATTCCAAAATAATTATATAACTTTTTAGTTGTAAAAATTTAAATTAGTGGAAAGTTGATCGGAAATGACCAATCCAAGTTAAATGACAAAATATTGAGTTGTTCAAAATTTGAGTAGGTTTGAAAGTACCATTCAATCTAAATAATTCAAATTGGTCTAATCGTCATTCAAATTGCCCAGTGAAAATTCATACCAGACTTAAACCAAAAATAAAAGATTCACAAAGATTTGAGCGTTGTCAAGCCTAAATCCAACCGGAGGTCCGCTGCCTCATCCTTTAAAGCCTATTTGGTTGGATGTTAATTAACGCAATGAAATGGAATGTAATAGAATAGAATGGAATGATTTATAATGAAATGAAATATAATATAGTGAAAAATTGTTTGGGAGAGATGGAAGGGTTCATAATGTAATGTAATAAAATGTTGTATAGAAGATGGATGAAATGAAATGTGATGTATAATAACTGATTATTATATCCCTTATATTAAAATAGTTATTTTAGGAGGTTTATTATTTTATTATTAATTATATACAAATATTATTATTAATTATTTAATAAAATTTATTTAATAAAATTTTATTTTATTCTGTTCTATGTGATTTATATATAGAAATAATTTATTTATATTTTTTTATATAGAAATATGTACAAACAATTAAAGAATATTTTTTAAATATTTTTCTATTTTTCATTCATGAAAATTTTATTAATTTTTTATTATTATTTGTATACAATTTATTATTAATTATATAAAAATATTATTATTAACTATTTAATAAAATTTATTATATTTTATTCTATGTGATTTATATTTAAAAATAATTTATTTATATTTTTATTTATATAGAAACATATACAAACAATTAAAGAATAATTTTTTATATATATTTCCTATTTTTATTAATAAAAATTTATTAATTTTTATTTTATTATTAATTATATATAATTTATTATTAATAATATAAAATAGTATCATTAATTATTTAATAAAATTTATTATATTCAATATTATTCTATTCTATTTAACATAATATTATGACTTGGTAATAGTTAATATTATAAAAATTTATTGAAAATATATTAGATAGTATATATTTTTATTAATTAACGTACTATCTTAAATTTTTTGAATTAAAATTTTTTATTTTTATTATTTAAAATATAATATAATATAATATAAATTTTTTTACTTTTATCTCATTTTATCTTTATTATAATACTTACTGCTAAACGACGGAAGTATGTTACGAATGGAATCGGGTGTTTTCACTTTTCACCAAGCAAAAGGACAAAATGTTATTTACCTTTGTTAGGAGAATTTGAATATTCAAAGTCAAGCAATCAAAACTATCACACGGCACCGTCACTCCGGAATGTTACAGGTCAGCTCCAGCTTTCCATTGCCAAGAGACCTCCAAATTCTTAATAGCTTATGTACATAAAAACAATAGAAAGAGAAAAACATCTTTTTGTAGAAACCAAGAGGGCTTAGGAGTGTTCTTGTAGGCGGTAGAGTATATTCTCAGAACTCACCAACTCCCTATTCACCAATCAGATCACGCGCCACCGGTCGACAAGTTAGTTATGCCTTCCCGTAGGCGGACTCTTTTGAAGGTCATCATTCTCGGCGACAGCGGGTCCGTAACTTGTACTAGAAATTCGTTTAGGGTTACTGAATTTTGGTGTTTCGGGTTTATTTGTCGGATCTTTCCAGATCGGCTACTTTTTGGATCCGAATTTGGTTTTGGCTGTTGATCTCATTCAGTAATTTTATTGATATTATGTGTGATTTGAAGTGTTGCGTTTTCATTCTGTGCTTTTTGGTGTTCTTTTCTTACAGTAATTTTTGGGATAGTGAATGGACATAGTTTGGGTTCTTTTTATGTGAATTGTACAGGGTTGGGAAGACCTCGTTGATGAATCAGTAAGAACTGTGTAGTGTAGCGTTGAGTGTTCGTTGTTTATTTTTAGGGTTTTGGTCTGGAATTGTTGTTCTTGATTTGTTTGATTTGCAGATACGTGAATAAGAAGTTCAGCAACCAGTACAAGGCAACGATTGGGGCTGATTTCTTGACCAAGGAAGTTCAGTTTGAAGATAGGCTCTTTACTTTGCAGGTTTGTAGTGACACTGATTGGACTGGTTTGTGATTGATTTTGTGTTTTAAGAGATTCTTTGTGTCTTGGATGCTATGGATGTCATGTTCTTGAGTTGTTTCAATTATTGGTGTTGAGGGTTGTGGTACATGACTCAGTTTTTTTCCCTCTTTTTTGTTTTCTTCGGTTGGTGACAAAGTTGTGCTCATTGCATAACTCTAGCATAAGTGGAAGATACCAATAGACGATGAAATAAAAAAAGATATGGGTTTTTTCAATCATCTCTAACAATTGAAACATCTCTTAGTGGGAGTTAAGTGCATTAGCAAATATGAGGCTTTGACAGTTTTTGTAGGAAAGTTTACTTTGAAGTTGCCAGCATCTTGAGCAAAGGCACTCCCACCAACTCTTTGGAGAGAGACAGATGCCTGTCAGTTCACCCTACCATTGTAGAAAACTAATTGTTTTTGGCCTTGTTATGATAATACAGGCATGTTCCATGTCAAGAGCTCCCACTAAATTTTTAGCTTTGATGATTTTAGTAATTTTATCATCTTCATGACTGCCCTTCTATTTCAGCTATATAGTTTATGTTGTCATTTTATTTACGATTTATGTGATTACCAACTTAGATTAGAGGTTCATGGTCTTATGTCCTAAGGCCTGATGAACACATGGATCACATCTTGGTTTACAATGATTCTTAATTGCTGCAATTCTTCATTGTTTCCTGCCTTGCGGGATTGAAATTTATTACATTTTCATCCTGTTGTTTGAAATTACAAAACATGAATGAGTTCAATTCTTTGGGAGTATTTGTCTGACACCTGAATGAATTGACTGAGAAATAAAATTGAAGGCTAGTTCACAATTTGGTTCTTGGAAAGTGAATATGTAGTAAAATTGCCAACCAGATCATAGTTAGTGTTAGTTCATACATTCAATCCAAATGTACAGTGAGGTCTCCACGCATCATATCTTGTTAAAGTTTTGGCCTGACTTATGAGGTAAATGAGTTTCATTGAAAGTTGGTTGCTTGAAGAAATTTGTGGTGGAAATTCTTCGAGTTATAGACTTTTTAAAGTCAGAAATGAAAATTTGTTCTTATTGTTGTAACATTATCTTCATGCCCAATTTGCTGGCATCAAAAGTTTTTGGATGTTGCTGGGGACATTTGATTCTGAGATAATTTTCCTGGATTTTCTTTTCCATTTTCCAACAAAGTTTCTGGATCATTTGCTGGGTATCTAGATTTAGTGTTTTTATTATTATGGCAGATATGGGATACTGCTGGTCAGGAAAGGTTCCAGAGTCTTGGTGTTGCCTTCTATCGAGGTGCTGATTGCTGTGTTCTTGTGTATGATGTTAATTCTATGAAATCATTTGACAATCTTAACAACTGGAGGGAAGAATTCCTTATTCAGGTATGTGATGCCACCTGCATATTTTGAAAAGCACATCCTACACATGACTAACAAACACCTTTTAATGAACCATCTGAAGGCAAGTCCTTCTGATCCAGAGAACTTCCCATTTGTTGTTCTTGGAAACAAGATCGATGTGGATGGCGGAAACAGTAGAGTGGTATGTATCTTATTGGGTTTGCACCTGTCTGCATCTCTGTTCCACACATAACCAGATGCATATATGTCTTCTTTGTATTTCCCAGTTTTTACACTGCAGTTTTAATATTTCAGGTTTCAGAGAAAAAAGCACGGGCTTGGTGTGCCTCGAAGGGAAATATCCCATACTTTGAGACTTCTGCCAAGGAAGGCGTGAATGTGGAGGAAGCTTTTCAATGCATAGCTAAGAATGCTTTGAAGAGTGGTGAAGAGGAAGAGATGTAAGAAAACTAAACATGTTATCTGCATGCAAGTGCAAATTTTTTGCTTTTTGAATAATTACTTCTGCTAGAAAAAGTTGTCGATCATGATTCTTTGTTGATTATACTAAAGCTTGAATTGCAAGTTGAACCGAAATTATTTATTGGCATACTTTTAGATTCACACAAACACCTGCACACTTGGAATCTGAAATGATACTGATATTTCTTGTCTTTGTACTTCCTGCGGAACTCTTTGTATTATGAAGTTACTTGCCAGATACCATTGATGTTGGGAACAGCCATCAACCTAGGTCAACCGGATGTGAGTGCTAAATTCTGGCCTGGTTCTTCAGCGGCAATAAATTATATTACAAGTGCTCTTTATGATGCGGCCCTTTTCAGCCATTGTTAGTGTTATTTATGAAGATACATTGTACATTAGTGTTTGTGGGGAACAGATTGAGACCCAGATGCTGGTACTACCCTGTAAAAACTTGCTTGATTTGTTCAGTTTGTGTTTCATTTTTCCAGGCACTATTCCATAATTTTTGGCAAATATAGTCATTATTGTAATGTGATTCCTTGGTTTGAATATTAAGATTTCTTGATAGTTTTTATAACAGAAAACAATCTGATCGAAAAGAGAATGAAAAGATAAAAAGAAATGTTAGAAACGTAAGGAAAATGATCACAAATAACAACTCTACTATGTATTATGCCATCAGCACTCTTTTGTCCTCCATTTCTATAACAGCCAAGCATTTAGATTTGGCAGGAAAACAAGCTCGGAAAAAAGAAAGAACAACATTGTCTCTTGGTACTTTTTTCACCTGCACAATTTCTTACCAAGCGTAATAATAATGCACTATAGGACTTTATGTTTTCTGTCACCAGAAGAAGAAATATAAGACTGCTTTGGAGAATATGCAAATTCAGACGTCAGCCATGCATGTAATTATGCATGAGGAGAAAACCTACAAGAATTATCAAGTTAGTAATTATTCTCCATTATTGCTACTTAAGATCAGAGTTGAGAGGAAAGGCTATACTCTCTGTATGTTGGCTTGTTCTGTGGTGCAGAAATCTCGTGATTCTCGTTCTTTGAGGTGCGATGTGACACCAAGAGACGAGTATGAACATCGAAGTAATTAATAGGACCCGAGAAGCTCATTATTCAAGTATAGCCAGCGAACTCAGGAAACAGATAATGTATATTAACGAATTATTTCAACTTATCCATCGGGGCTCTGTTCAAACGTGTAATGACTGCTCATTCGAAAGCTTGTCACCTCTTTCCAATTTTTTTTTAGCCTTTTCGGTTCGGGCCACTTTCTAGTTTACATTTCAAGATGTCGCACAAAGACCTGATGATTAAGCGAATCGTTGTTTTTATCCATGGGTTTTATTTTATCTAAAGCATATATTGCATTTGAAATTAGGAGCAAGTATAACAACTTCCTAAAACATATTTTGGTGTCTGAAGTTGTTTGCATGGCACATTGTCCATTTAAGCAAGGAAAACTACAGATCAACCAAATAACCGAAAGTGCTTGTTATGTGAAAGTTCAATTGTGGAGAGATTATACAGCGGGAGATAGCAGTAATCGTAAAACAGAATATGACAATGTACAACACACGCAAAAGTCAAAACTCAAAAAAAATAATTTCACACAATTATGGCAACTGAACTGAGAGTCTTATCCATCAATCATATGTATGAATCAGGTAATACTTCATCATTATTCATCAACTTGAGTCCTTAAAACTTCATTATGCACTGTTTTCATTCCAAAAATATTGGAAACTAATTTTTAGCATCCATTCTCCATTGAAGATTATAACTTTACATGTGACAGTATCAGTTTTTGCTCCTTCAAGGGACACATCAAGTGACACGAATTAGAAGTACAACCATGATGAAAATGCATGTCATCAGAAACATCACGAGCCATGTGAAGCATGTAGTCTTGGAAGTCTTCGAGTATACCTCCACAGCCCGAACATTGGCATGTCCAGTGCTAGCCAAGCTTTGCTCAACAGCCTTCTCTGTTGAATCAAGTATCTGCACTCAAAGAACAATCAGATTCTCGCCCCAATAAAGTACTTCGTCATTCAAAATTGTCCATCATGGCTCACCAACACAGTTTAACTAAGTTTGGACTTGCAAAATTAAAACTCCACCAAAAAGATAAAATGAGTTCTTATTTTAGCAATTGACCATGAAGGTGGATGGTCTGTAAACCAAGAAGATGTAATACAAGAAAGACGTAGAGTACAGTGATAGCATAATAAGCATGGTGGCTCCTTTAAATGAAAACATCAGCAAACTACATAGATAAAACTAATAATATTTAAAATTGGAGAATTTGGACAATGGAAAGGTAATGAATTCCATCTTTGACGTAGAACACAGTGATAGCATAATAACCATGGTGGCTCCTTTAAATGAAAACATCAGCAAACTACATAGATAAAACTAAATATTTAAAATTGGAGAATTTGGACAATAGAAAGGTAATGAATTCCATCTTTCCAATAATTCTACTTCTCCAATAGAAATTCAACGAAAGGCAAGAGTATTGACCTCAGATTTTGTAGTTGGCTCTGTGACTAATTACATTAAGTACTCAACTCAGAGGACCATTCTTTACTTTGCAAAATTTTAATGGGGAAACTATCAGAGCAGAATATCAAAGAAGAGAATTCTTAAGCAAATTAGTTTTCTGTTACGCATGTCAATCAACACATACTTAAGACCAATTCTTATGATATAAGAGGTAATTGCAAAAATGAACTACAAACATAAGATGCTTACAGTAATTTAAAGAAATGTTCACTAAAAACTTGTAATATAATAATCTTAAAATTTGTTTAAATATTATTACTAAAAAAATTTGTTTACATATTCCTAATCTAAATAATTAACAACATAAGTGCTTTCAATCTTTTTCCCACTTGATCTTCTTTTTCAAGTGCATTATTGGTGTTCCATCATCATCATAATTCATATATATCTTGATCACTGGAAGTTTCATGTTCAATTCTAGGTACTTGTTTTCCAATGTAGTGGTGACTTGATATTTCTGCATATCAGAAAAGTCCTTTTTCATTGCATAAACCATTAGAAGCATCAAAGTCTCTCCAGAATGTAATCGAACAGTCTTTTTATCAACCAATTCAGGAACAGGCAATCCATTTGGCAATGTCGTGTTCAAGAATTCCTCTTGATAGTAATTATGAATGTCATCAACGGCCTCATCAAAGTTAATAAATGTCTTACTTTCTCCACGAAATATGTTGCTCCATTTATTTAAGAAACTTCAGAAAATTTAACTCGGAAATCATATTGATTATCAATGCACAAGACCTATAATGTTATTATCTAACAAAGTTCACCGATGCCTGAATTATATTATAACTAGTAAAACCAATAGTAAAGCTATTATCATAGTCAAAATCAACTTTAAGCACAGAGCAATCCATTCCAGATGATGCACAAATCCTTGAAACTATAATGTGTTAAAATACTCGATTTCTTTGCCAGAGCTTTGAGAAAATAATACCCTTTCAGTGTTTTGCACAGACTGGCTCATCATGAGGCTAGTCTCCTTGAGTTGCCTTGCCAACCCAACCATTTCATCTGTCAAATCCTCTTGAAGCTTTCTGTTATATCAACAAAAGGGAGGAAAAAAAGAGGGAAAAAAAGGTAATAAGACCTTGAAGCAGCAATAATATGCGTGAACCGATTGCATTCTGAATGCTTTCAACTTTAGCCAAATCATTTCAAGAACTGCAGTATGAAGACTACTCGTTTACTGTTGTAACTAACATACCAGACAGGTAGAAATGAGAAAAGAAGATTATTGCAAAATGACAAACACTGGTTAAGCTTAAGCAGGCTAAATGATTTCTAAGGGGTCGGCATTATTTCAACTTTATCAGAGGAAGGATGAGACAAACAGATGATCACACACATGTAAACTCTTTAAGTAACAGGCACAACAACTTGCATAACTCATGGGGCTGCAAATGTTCAACGCTTATCAAGAGTTCTAAGTTTGAAAGATATCCCTTGAAGCTGAATAAGGTTCCATAGAGTGCTTCATTCTGAAATTTCATTAATGTCCCACAGAATGCCTTTAAGAATAGATTAAGGTCCAAGTCAACATTGATAACCCAAAATGACAGATATGAAACAATCGGATTACCTGTTTGATTTAGATGTTAGATTAAACTACTCCAAGGTATGTTTTTACATCAATCCCTAGGTATATTTCTTATTTTCTCCAAGGGAAGTCTTAGTTTCATCATCAATCAATTAAAGTCCTCAAGTTGGGCTGGAGGTTAATCTTTTTCCATTCTTTGTAACATTAAAGTAAAAGTACACTCTATTGGAAGCAAGTAAATTTATCAGAGGATACGATTTCTACAACCAAAAGATAGGTGTAAACAAGAGCATCCCTTCTCTGGCAACTCAAACAAATAGCCTAAAAACTGTAACTCATTGTGTATGACCTTATGAGATGCTCCAGCTACTTGCTTTGTAACATCAAGGAAACAAGTGGATCACCTGTGCTTTTCAATGTGCGCTTTTGCAGCAGTATCCAGTTTGACAGGTGTTGATGGATCAGCCTGAACAGGCTCATGAGTCCTATCTTCAAAATTTGTGGTTGTGCTGTTTGATGAGCCAAACATTTTCAAATGAAACAAATAAAAATCCCAACAAACAATAAAGGATTAAGAATCAGTATCTTCCTACGTAGCACGGATAGGGAAAAATGGAGTTGTGTCTGCGTGTCGGACATGTGTCCGTGTCAGACACCCACTGACACGCCTGGACACAATTCGGACACGTCTGGAGACTGCTCGGATATGGCTTAATGGAATATATGCTCCATGTTTTTTGAGAGAGGCTTATAAAGTACCAAATATGTATGAATTATCAAGATATTGGAACTCTTGAAACACATCAATCAATATATATTATATTATGAATTATGAATTTTTTTCTTAATCCTAAATTTTATAATATATATATATGCCGTGTCCGTGTCCACCAAATTTTAGAAGTTGGTGTGTCCCCGTGTCCGTGTCTGTGTCGTGTCGCGTGTCGCGTGTCCGTGTCTGTGCTTCTTAGGAACCTAAGCGGTCATTTTTTGTGTGTAAACCATCCGGTATCTGACGCCACATGGACAGCCGACTAATCCGGATTCGAGTCGGGTAGGACCATATAGGAGGCAAAGCTCTCCCTTACGAGTGCGACTCCATGCCTAAGATTCGAAACCGAGACTTTGGTTAAAGGAGGAGGAGCCCCGGCTACTCCACTACAGCACTCACGTGGTCAATTTTGCTCATCACAAAATCTCCAACAAGTACAACGTGCTAAATTAATCAAAAACTTGAAAAACATGCACTGAACGAACATATACTCAAAAATCAAGGAAAAAAGACTGAGTAACAAGAATGGGAAATCTTTGGATTGCATGAAAATCAAACGAGTGATGAAACTAAAGGCCAAAGATGTGGCTTGCAAAAGCCTGAATTCTGTAGTCAGAGAGAAAGAAAGAGAGAAACGAGAGGGGACTTAAGAGAATAGTAACAACAGAGGGATTCAAGGGGATGTCACAGAGGACAGGGAAAGAACGGGTTGAAGAAAAACAAATGATTTTCTTTGTTTTTTTTCCTGAAAATTCAAATGGAATCCATTAAACTTCTTCAAACACTTTTTTTTTATAATAGCGCGTGTATGACACTTATAAATTTCGTTCAAAATAACCTAATATTGAGGAGACTCGATAATATTTATATCTTAATCGAACAAGTTATAATGTTAAACCTTGAATTGATCAAACTCAAAAATATTGCGCCCAATTTTGGGCATGTAGCCCAAAAAGCATGTTAAACTTTCCTTATAAAATCTATAAAAAATTTTTTTAAAACCAATACCAAATTTGAAAAAAATTCCACAAACCATTAAGTCCATGATGAATTATTGGATTTAAAAGTTCAAATAAATGTTTTAAAATTTATATTAAAAATTAAACTGATAGTACACAAAATTTAAGATTTAAAAAATTTAATCATAAATCGGTTAAAGCTTTAATAAAATGTAAAAATTAAAAAATGATTGAAAAATTGTACTGTTCAAAAAAAGTTTAATTAAAAAAGGAGCCTGTCCATTGAAAATTAATTGGTTTTATAAAAAATAATTAGTTTATAAAAACTAATCAATTAATTAATAAACTAATCAGTTTTTAACAATAAAAATTATTAAACTAAATTTAATTAGAAAATTACAGGTGAATTGAAATGACTAATTCAAGATTTTTTTTGTTAAATCAATCAAAATGGTTAGATTTTTAAAACATTAGTTCAAACACTTTTTTTTAAATTGCGAGATACTCATTATTTAAAATAATTTGATTTAAGTTGACACTATCTTCATTTGATAATTTTAAGGATAATTTCTCAAAAGTATAAATATATTAGATTTATAAATATCAATCCAAATCGACTTCGTCCAAATTATTAATTCGTAAAATTATGCATTTAAAATATATAATTTACACTTTATAATTTATAAAAAGACAAAAAATAAATTTGAGGATCTTGAGTCTTTTTCTATATTAAAAGTGAAAGTAACTAGCCAGCTCATAGTCTGATAGACATGAATACGTGAATGTTACTGGTTGGTAAGTTCGGTGTGTCGATGGCCGTTAAATAATTTTAGATAATTCAATTTTTAAAATTTCACCTCAATTTATTGCAATAATTTTTATTGTTAAAAATTAATTCATTAATTATTTAATTTTTTAAATTAATAAATTCTTATAAATTAAAATAAATTAATTAGTTTTTATTTAATAAACTATTTTTAATTAAGATTTAATTTTTTGACAGATAAATACAATCTTTTTCAATAATATTTTTAAATTATTTAATTTTATTCAATATTTAGCCGATTTTATATTGATCTAATACTTATTGAACCTTTTAAACCTTAAATCTTATTTTATCGGTTTAACTTTTGATTTTTTTTAAGACTATATTTGATTAAATTTAAGACTTTTAATAGAATGAAATGATTTATAATGGAAAGAAAAGCAAATGAATGTAATATTAGAAAATTATTGTCAGGAAAAAATTGAAAGATTCATAATGTATTATAATGAAATGTTATTTGGAAGAAGAGTTTATGATGTATTATAGTGAAAAATTATTTATCATTTTACGTTCTAACTTAAATGTCTAAATCTGAAAGCTTATCATTTTTATTGTTTAGAATGAAATGAGACGAAATATAAAACCCTTATCTTCTGTCATATTTCATCGTAAATCCTCACGAGCCAACGTTCCTATATGGAACATTGCACCCAAAAGCTCATGAACAGTTCTTAAATAGGAATCATATCATCTAATATTGGACCCCGTAGCCCAAATCTAATTTCAAAGCCCAAATTAAAGCCCAATTTTGTCTACGAACGTTCATAAAACCTCAGACAATGATAGCAGTTCAGAAGCTAGGGTTTGCGGCTCGCGGGATAGGCCCCCTATTGCAGGGGCTTTTGACGATACATGTTCTAGGCCGATTAGCTCGCATCGACTGGA
>JANSVB020000141.1:234961-251198 GCA_025504935.2 Erythroxylum haughtii | reverse complement strand
GCTATGAAGAGTATTGGGATAAGAGCTTTGGTATTGGAGAGATCAGATCGCCTAAGAACTTCGGGAGCAGCTTTAAGGCTCCGTTTGGTTGCATTCCAATCAGCTATTTTTTTAGCTGATTGGTGATATTTAGCTGGTTGACTTTTCAAACAGCTGAAAAAGTTGTTTGGTTAACAGCTTTTTCGTTAGCTGATTAAACACAAACCGCTAAAGAAGAAAACGCTCCTTATAGGAGCGTTTTCATTCACCAGCTGAAGTCTTAATTACCCAAAGCCAATTATACCCTTTGTTTTGGAAGATGAGAGATGCCCGACAGCTCCATTTGTTGTTACTAACTTCAATCACCAATGAATGAAAACAAAAGGCAAGAAGAAGCCGTGGAGAGAGTTGAAGATGAGAAGGACGACAGAGTCTGGTAGGTGATCAAAGTCGTCTATTAACGCAAGCTCTTTGTTTCCTCGAGATTAAAATGGGTCTGGGCTTTTCTTGTTCTTGTTCAAGGTTTCGAGGACTTCTAGTGGTTGGTCTTGGCTTCGATGTTTGACCGTTGAAATAGGGGAAGAGAAGGGGTTTGCGGCTCGCGGGAGTAGAGGAAGCTAATCAGATTACAAACCAGTTCTTTTCCTTCTCGCCGTAGTCGTCGTCGTCGGAATCATGGGTCGTATGCACAGTCGCGGGAAGGGTGTTTCAGCTTCAGCTCTTCCTTACAAGAGGACTCCGCCAAGTTGGCTTAAGATCTCTTCTCAAGACGTAAACTTTCAACTCTTTGTTTTCTCTTTTTGTTTAGATTACATCGTTGTCTTAGAAATTTTGGCGGCAAAAGGATAGTGATTCAATTTTTTCCAATTTATCTGAAGAAATAATTAACATAACCTTAGTGAATTGGTTTTTACTAGGCGATAGATGAATAAGGAAAGTGTTTTGTAGGATCTGAGCTTTAAAATGTATAGAAAAATGTGTGATTTCGTCAATTTGGTTGTATCAGGTGGAGGATAACATTTGCAAGTTTGCAAAGAAGGGTCTAACTCCATCTCAGATTGGTGTCATTCTTCGTGACTCTCACGGTATTGCTCAGGTTAAGAGCGTCACTGGAAGCAAGATCCTGCGCATCCTTAAAGCCAATGGTATTTTTTTTCTTAGTTAATTCTGTATATTTGTTGTGGTCCCCTTGATTTCCGGTTGGGCATAATAATTGGAGAGGAAGAGAAAAGGTTGTGATTACTGTTGAAGTGCTTATTCAATACGTTGTGATTGATTGTTGACTAAGCTTGAATTATCCAAAATGGAGCTGAAGGATTAGCTTGCGTCAATGTTTGTTAAGGGACTCTTTTATGCAGTGAAATGGAAGGCTTAAAAGCTGTTCGTTTTGGCATGTTCTTTTTGTTGATTGTGTTGTTTTGATTTATTATTGATAGGTCTTGCCCCTGAAATCCCTGAGGATTTGTACCATCTCATAAAAAAGGCTGTGGCAATTAGAAAGCATTTGGAGAGGAACAGGAAGGACAAGGATTCTAAGTTTAGGTTGATCCTTGTGGAGAGCAGGATTCATAGGTTGGCTCGTTACTACAAGAAAACCAAAAAGCTTCCTCCAGTCTGGAAATAGTAAGACTTATTACTTGCTGTATTTCTTTCTAAAATTTATCATTTATCACTCAAATGCACATGGAGAGCGTGGTCACTACCTGTAATCTCTAGTTATAATTACTCTGCTTCTTTATAGCTGGGAATGTGGTTTGTATTTAGTTTTGAGGAAGAGTTGGGGATTTGATTTGTATTTAGTTTTGAGGAAGAGTTGTTCTTTTTAGAATCGTGGATTCGATTTTCTGTTTTCTTGTCCAAATTCCTGCACATGTTAGTACTATGAAAACAACAACTGGATGACACTTATAAATTTCTAGAATCGCTGCAGTGACATTAGTTTTTTGCTCCCATTTTTACTTTGCCTCGCAGAGTCGCTCATTTTAGGACTCTTTGCAGGAAACAAACTATGGTATTACCTTATCATGTTGCCCAGTAACTTGCTTCCATGTTCTGTGGATTGACGGCTTCCTTGTTTCCAAATGATTATTTCATGTTCTTCTACTTCAGTTTTCGATTTTTCTTTCTACTCATGGTTACATCGGTTTCGATTTCTCTTGTTAACTCTGACTCCTATCATCTTGTTTGCAGCGAGTCAACCACTGCTAGCACTCTTGTGGCTTAGGCTAGATATGTTATGTTGCACTGTCTTTTACCAGACCAGTGTGATGGTGTGCTGCTACCATAGTTCATAAGTACGAGAAGTTCTTGAGTGTTTCTGTTGGCAGTGAAGAGTAAACGGGGAGATCTTTAATACTTTAAATGTACCGATTTTGAGTTTCCTAAGTAGTTTCATCGAACATTTGAGGAATCTTGTTTGACTATGACATTTGTGTTTTGAAGTATAGAATTCAAATTGTGTTATTATTGGCCTATTCTACTTATTTTTCCAATGTTTTTAGTAATTTTCACACCTATGGAAGAAAGGGAAATGGATGAACAAACTTTACTTTTATTTAAATGAAGTATACTTATAATATGTAGAGATTTACAAGTCTCTGACTTTGTACAATCTTAATGGGAGATTGGGAGTCTTTTAACCATTTTACAATAATGTGATGAAGCTTTCATTCTGTAAAATATTGTTATTGTTTTGAATTATTTATAAATACTATTGTTGTATATGCATGTGGGTCTATTAAAAATCACATTTTTATTATGTAGAGATAAAGTTGCATACTATCAGATCTTCTTAAATATCGCTTCATTGGACTTCGGACTGAGTGTGATGATGATGATATAATATTAAAATTTTGTGAAAGATCTATTAACTATCTATTAGATTATTCTAACGGAGATTGCATGTAATTGTCAAATTATATAAAAAATTGTATATAATTAATTGTTATGTCAATGGAAGTTTATTTTTAAAATGAAATGTATTAAATTTGACTTGTTTACTTTAGATGGGTCCCTTATAATAAATTTTTTAAAAATTCAATCTTAATGTAAAAAATTTACGAATAAAGTTTCATCTATTATTAGGCTATTGATTAAAGATTAAATAAATTTAAAGAATTTAAAATGTAATTGAAAATTGTTTTCTATATTTATTAAACAATTTGAAATTTAATTAAAATTGTTAAATAAAAATAATTGATTTATTTCAATTTATAAAAACTTATTAATTTATAAAATATGATTAATTAATTATTAAATTAATTAATTTTTAATAATAAAATTTATTAAAGTAAATTAATTCTGAAAATTAAAAATCAAATTAAAAAATTTTATAATTGAAAATTTTATTTCCAATGTTCTATTCTAATTTCTAACTCTTTCCGGGCTCGTGGCGGTCAGCCCATCATAACCCAGAAACAAACCCCTCAAAAACCCTAGAACCGCCAAAACCAGAAACTGGTCACCACTCGCTTTCAGGCATATAGCGATTACAGCGAATTGAATAGTGTTTAGCCAGAATGGTTTTAGGGCTCAGGCAATTCATTGAAAGAACCGGTGACGGTGCCGGCGTACCGGTTCTCGACGCTGACAACGGCGAGGAAATGATGCATGTCCAACCCGGCGTCTCTATTGTTCTTGGCAATCGCTCTCCGGAAACTCCAGGAACTCTGTATATCTCCACTAAGTACGCGATACCCTTTTCGAGTAGCTTCGTTTGATCTCTGAAAGTTCATGCTTTTCCAGGTTCTGAATGTGAGGGATGGAATTTTTGTTTCAGAAAAGTAGTTTGGCTGAGTGATGTGGATAGAACAAAAGGTTATGCTGTGGATTTCTTGTCTCTTTCGTTGCACGCAGTGTCTAGAGATCCTGAGGCTTACCCGTCTCCTTGTATCTACACTCAAGTACGTTGGTTTGCAGTTTCTGCAATTGGATATTTTCTATGTTCTCGATCGATTAATTGAAATTATGAAATCATCCGTTTTTCTTAATGGATATGAAAAAAATGCACAATTTTAAAAAAGTAAAAAAAACAAAGAATGCAAGTATGGGAAGACTTGGCTCCTGTCTATCCTTCTTTGTGCAGTCAATTTTTGTGGTATATTTCTAACTAACTTTTGTATTGCTTGAAGATTGAAGTTGAAGATGATGAGCATGAATCAGAGGAGTCGGATTCAGAGAGTAGTGAAGTCTTAGACTTGTCAAGAATCACGGAGATGAGACTTGTTCCATCAGACCCTGGCCAATGTATATATGTAGTCTATTTGCCTAACGGATTATTTCTCAATATGTTTAACATAATTTACTTTGCTGTAGTGTCTGTAGTTATTGACCAGATTCTTTCTTCTTCTGCTTTTCTTTTTCCTTTTTGGTCAGTGGATACCCTGTTTGATGTATTCTGTGAATGTGCTGAACTCAATCCTGAGCCAGTAGATGGTGGGTGTTTATAACTCCAGATTTCACTTTCCAATGCTGCTCTAGTTTTCAATGCTGATTTGCCATCCTTATTTGTTTTCTTCTTTAGAAGATGATGAAGAAGGACATAATTGGATCATTTCTGCTGATCAGATGGCAGGTGAAAACGGAGGTATACCATACCGACACATCCCCTTACAAAAATGTTCTGATTATGCTATGTTTCTTTAACTGTTTGGATTCTTCAGGTTTGCCAGAGGCTGACTTTCATTTTTTTGCAAATCCATCAAATTCAATTGGTCACTCAAATGGCCATCAAGACTTAGCTGGTAGTGTGCTTCAGGTAAGCCTTCGGATGTTTCATTGATCTAGCTAAATAGTTATACTCTGCCTGTTACTCCTCGAACTTCCGGTAATTTTCATGAAATAACTGTTTATAATCTGATTTTTTTCTTCAGCAACATCTAAATGATCATAAATTGTAACACCATCACAAATTATAGCTTCTTTGGTATAGAATGAAGTGTACTAATATAGTATTATGGCTTTTGCAGCTTCAAATTGACGATGATCGGTTTGAAGATGCTGAAGAGATGGATCACGACAAAGACATTAGCCATACGTGATTATGTTGTCAGATTTTGAAGCATTCCTTGAACTATGCCTATTTAGTTTTTAAGTAGCTTTCTGCTGATGGCTTCTGTAAACATTATTAATGTTGATGTTGTGGTCTTTAAAATAATGTTGGCAGATTAACACTGTATAATTGTGCATCCTTTCGATAATGTGACAATCTGTAGAACCAAAATATTATGTTTATCTAAAATTTAACAAAACAAAATATCGCATCCTGAGCCTATTATGACAAACTCTAAAATTCACGACCGCGGTTGGAAAAATTGGTGGATCTTCAGATCATTGTTGATAAGATGATTGGAAGTTCGATTTGTATGTTAGCTATTTCTACAGCTGTAATGCTTGAAACAGAATATCATATTTGGAAGGATAACGAAGAAGCAAAATTACAAATACCCAATTGAACTACGTACTTTATAATCTTTCAACAACGTCAGATCATATGCTAAACAGTCCTGACTTTAGAAGTAAAATAGGAAACAAAATTCTCAATCAACATACCAAAATCTTTTAACTTCAATAAAATATCGGAAAACCCCACATGGCAATGGCCACTAGAAATATTCTTTCAATTGCAAGGCCTCCTGCATTTGTTGTGATCCAACATCCAACGAAGCAAAGATTTCCAGCAATATTAATAACAAAAGAAGCTGGGACATCTATGAATCTGCAATAGTAACTTCAACTTCAACACCAGGTTCAATTGTGATGGAAGTGATTTGTTTAACCACATCAGGGGAACTGAAAAGGTCAATAACTCGCTTATGGACTCGTAGCTCAAATCTATCCCATGTGTTGGTTCCTGTAAACGGAATAGAAAAATGAGAATACAAATCTCTAACTATATCTGTGTATGACCAGGACTTGTTCAAACTAATGGCCATCAACTCAAAAACACAAAGCATGTTCATATAATTTTTGGGTAAACCAGCTGAATTCTAAAAGACAAACATATAGATACTTAACGTAGATTATCGTGATCACCAAATCAGAAATTATGCAAAATTTGGTGTTTGCTTAATGATATCAAATAAAACTAACACAATTCTTAACCAAACGGGTCTGATTTTTTGACAATACGATGTTTAAAGTTAGTGAACACCACAAAATGTCCATGAATACGATAGTAAAACATGATCAACTATAAAAGGGCGTGAATTATTATTGATAAACTAAAAAACTCACAAACAATTCTTCTTGGTGATTAACATAAAAATCTCTATTCCAAGATAAATTACCTTCACCACAGGGGGACTTCCTGGTGGTAATGTGAAGAACCTTGGTGGGCATTCTAACTGGTCCCTTAACCCTCAGTCTCTTATCCTTAGCACCACGTACCAAGTCAGAACAAACTGTTCAATTCAAACCATCACAATTAGTAAACCACAACCTACAATGCACTACAATTTCCTATGTTGACAATCATTACAGGCTCCAGATATATCATGAAAAGTGTTTCTAACAGCATTATAATTACAACCTCAAAGGATAAACTAATGAAAGGGGAACTGATCAATCACAAAATAGGCAGGCTAGTTCAAAGCAAAGTTCTTTAGCAAGCGTATTCCAAGAGGAGCAGAAATAAGCAACCTTTCTCGAGGTTCTTAACATTCTTCGAGGAGAGAGTGATTCTGATTTTATGAATCTGCTCCTGGGGCTCCTCCAACCCCGCCTTTGTTGGCTTCATAGCTCCGTAAGCTGCCGCCATTACCTCGTTTTGCTTCATTCACACAACATAAACATCAATTTAAGGTCACAACCCACACAGAACGCCTCAAAAGGCAAAACCCAACAAACTAACAGCAGATTGCTGGATAATTGAAGAAACACTACTCTACAAACGATATCTAAAGAAAAGAGTCAATGATGAAGAGATTCAGAGCACCTGAAAAGGGTAAGATGATGAACCGGCGGGAGTTCTCGGGGCTGCTTCTCTTCTGCGATTTGGGTGGGTAGAATACAAATCTACGATTTTGAGGCTTATATATGTGATTTTTAGGTTAGGGTTTTTGTTTAGATGAAATTTTATGCGGTCACATTTGGGCTTATATTTTCAATTAATTAAAGAAAATATAAATTTTATTTGATTTATTTTTTATTAAAAAATTATTTTTGTAATTAGAATATTAGACCTTTTTATAAATAAAATATTAACAAATAATTGAACATTATACAAATAATCGTTTTTAAAGTCTAAGAATTAAAATAAAATATTAAACTATAAGAAATTTTAGTAAAATTATTCAAAAAAATTTTATTTAATAATAATTTTAAGGGTTATCAAAATTTACTTAAATATTTTCATATTTGTCTTAAACTTTATCGATTCTTAATTAAATTTTAAATTTAAAAGGTATAATTTAACAATACAAACCCTCCTAATTCTAATACATTTAAAGTAAATGACATGTAAATTAAGCCAAAAAAAATTACAAGTTAAGTTCTTTTTTCTTTATTTTTCACATTATCTTTATTTTTTAATGTAAAAAGAACTTTTTACGCTATTATATTACATTTTTTAACAAATTTTAAAAATTGACTGAAAATTTTTAAGGGTTTAAAAATATAAACAAGAAGAGGTTAAACTTTTTCCAGTCATTTACATGAAACAACTGTTTTTAATCTCATGTTTTTCTTCTGCAACATCTAAATGATCACAAATTGTACTAACATCACAAATTATAGCTTATTAGGTATAGAATGAAGTGTACTGATATGGTATTATGGCTTTTGCAGCTTCAAATTGATGATCAGTTTGAAGATGCTGAAGAGATGGAGCACGACAAAGACATTAACCATGGGTGATTATGTTGTGTTTTTGAAGAATGCCTTCCAACAGTTCAACTATGCCTATTTAGTTTCAAAATAGCTTTACGCTGACTGCTTTTGTACATTATTCTGGATGTTGATGCTGTGGATCTTTAAAACATTCTGTTCATCCCCAAAAAAAAAAAAAAATCGAATCTTAAGCCTATTATGACAAACTCTGAAATTCAGGATCTGGGTTGGACAAATTGGTGAAAGTTCAGATCAATGTTAATGAGATGATTCTAAAGCTATAACACTTGACAACAGAAGATCATATTTGTGTTGATAATGAAGGATCACAACTATAAATACCCAATTCCCACTACGAACTTTATAAGAGTCAACCTCAGAACATTTGCTAATCAGTCTTCTGACTTGAGAAGTAAAATAGGAAACAAAATTTTCAATCTCCATATCAAAATCTTTAACTTCAATAAAATATTGGAAAACCACACACTGCAATAACCGTTTTAAGTATTCTTTCAACCGCAAGGCCTCCAACATTTGTTGTGATACAACATCCGATGAAGCAAAGATTCCAGCAATGTTAATAAGAAGAAGAGAAGCATGGATATTTATGAATCTGCAATAGTAACTTCAACTTCAACACCAGGTTCAATAGTGATGGAAGTGATCTGCTTAACCACATCAGGGGAACTGAAAAGGTCAATAACTCGCTTGTGGACTCGTAGCTCAAATCTATCCCATGTGTTGGTTCCTGTAAACAGAGCAGAAAAGTGAGATCACATATCTAGCTATATCTTTATATCATCAGGACTTCTTCAAACTGATGGCCATCAACTCAAAAATACATAATGTTCACATTCATCTCAAACATTACCAATTTTGTACTACAAGGTGTGTGATATTCAAATAATTTTTTAATAAAATAGCTGAATTCAAGAAGGCTAACATATAGATTCTTAAAATAGATGACCATGATCACCAAAGTCAGATATTATGCACAATTTGAAGTTTTTTTGATGACATCACATCAGATTAATACAGATCTTAACCAAAGTGGTCTGATTTATTGTTAGTGAAGACAACAAATCGCCATAAATACATACATAAAACACGAGAAGGGCATGTATTACTGTGGATAAACTACAAAACTCACAAGCAATTCTGATTGGTGATTATAATAAAATCTGTTCCAAGATAAATTACCTTCACCACAGGGGGACTTCCTGGTGGTAATGTGAAGAACCTTGGTGGGCATTCTAACTGGTCCCTTAACCCTCAGTCTCTTATCCTTAGCACCACGTACCAAGTCAGAACAAACTGTTCAATTCAAAGAGACATCACAATTAATAAACCACAACCTACTATGCACTACAAGTTCTTATATTGAAAATCATTACAGGCTCCAGATCCAGATATATCATGAAAATTGTTTCTAACAGCATTAGACTTACAACCCAAAAAGATAAACTAATGAAAAAGGACCTGATCAATCACAAAATAGGCATGCTAGTTCAAAGCAAAGTTCTTTCACAAGCGTATTCCAAAAGGAACAGAAAGAAGCAACCTTTCTCGAGGTTCTTAACATTCTTAGAGGACAGAGTGATTCTAATCTTATGAATCTGCTCCTGGGGCTCCTCCAACCCCGGCTTCGTTGGCTTCATAGCTCCGTAAGCTGCCGCCATTATCTCGTTTTGCTTCATTCGTACAACATAAGCATCAATTTAATGTCGAAATCCACCAAGCACGCATCAAAACAAGTAAAAAGGCAAAACGCAACAAATTAACAACAGATTGCAGATAATTGAAGAAACACTACTCTACAACGACATTTAAAGAAGACCCAGTAAAAATATCCTAACATACAGTCAATGATGAAGAGATTCAGAGTACCTGAAAAGGGTAAGAGGATGAACTGGCAGGAGTTCTCGGGAAATCTTCTCTTCTGCGATTTGGGTAGATGAAATATAAATCTACGATTTTGAGGTTTATATATGAAATACTATAATTTTTAGGGTTAGGGTTTATGGATTCAATTAATTAAAGAAAAGATTAAATATATCTTGTATTTGTAATTTGATTTTTTATTTTATTTATTATATTATGAAAATTATCATCCTATGGTATTATTTAACTTTTTTATTTACTTCCATTATTTTTATTTATTTTATCACCAAAATTATGTAATATTAATTGCTAAATTTCAATATGCATTGTTTGAAAATCACGAAAATAAATGAATTAATTGCTTAAATTGAGTTTATTATGATAAATTTAAAGAATTTAAACTTACTTATATTACGGAAAAAGAAGAAAAAATTGAAACAAAATTAGAAATGACATTTTTTATAGAAGTAAAATCATTAAATAAGGTAATTATAAATCATGAACGAAAATAGCCTCTGTATAAAAGTACTCGATAATTCCTCGGAGCTTGTGCGCTGCCAACTTGAACATTTGACTTAGACAACTTGAACATTTGACTCAGACAGAAGTACAATCGTTAATCTCAAAACATTTCAGAACTCACTAGTATTTGATAGTTATCGTCATTCTTCATATATCAAGTCTAGGACTCCACAATACAACTAAGAACACTAGAGTAATTGAATTCATGTACTTGTAAAACTATGATGCACAACTAGCCTAACAAAGTGCTTTGGCAGCTTCGGTAACAGCATCTACTGTGATTCCTAGTTCCTTGTATATTCGACTAGCCGGTGAACTTGCACCGAACCGATCAATACCGATTGCCTTCCCCTTTTCGCCAATGATCTTTTGCCACCCAAATGTTGATCCTGCTTCAATGCTAACTCTAGCTGTTACAGAATCTGGCAAGACACTTTCCTTGTATGCATCAGATTGCTCATCAAATAACTCCCATGAGACTAAGGAAACTACACGAACGGTTTTCCCTTCTTTCCTCAGCTTGTCAGCAGCCTTGGCTGCAATTTCTAACTCGGAGCCTGTTCCAATGAGTATAAGATCTGGTTTGTTGTGAGAAGAATTGTCCGAGATAATGTAACCTCCTTTCTCGACACCCTCAACAGATGTTCCAGGGAGTTGAGGAAGCTTTTGTCTTGAGAGGGCAAGAATTGAAGGTCTCTTCCTATTGAGAACAGCAACTTTATATGCAGCAGCTGTTTCAGTTCCGTCGGCTGGACGAAGCATCAGGATGTTCGGCATTGCTCGGAAGCTTGCCAAATGCTCAATGGGTTGATGGGTGGGTCCATCCTCTCCAAGTCCAATTGAATCATGAGTCATGACATAAATAACACCCGCTTGACTTAATGCAGAAAGTCTTATGGCTGCTCTCATGTAATCGGTGAAGACAAAAAATGTTGCACCGTAAGGGATCAGTCCAGGACTATGGAGGGCAATCCCATTGCAAATGGCACCCATTCCATGCTCCCTTACACCAAATCGGACATTACGTTCTTCAGGGGTGTCCTTTTGGAAGTCACCAAAAGATTTCATCAATGTCATGTTGGAGGAAGCAAGATCTGCACTACCACCAAGAAGTCCAGGAAGCACTTTTGCCAGAGCATTAAGGCATTGTTGAGACAAATTTCGAGTGGCATCTGCCGGACTTTCAGGAGTGTAAGTCTGCATTATCAGTAGAAAAAAACTTCAGATGAAAATAACACTGATTCCTCATCAAAATCAAAGAAAAATGCACACACATAAACCAGTAAGAATTGGAATATGTACAAACCGGAAGTGCCTTCTCCCAGTCTGCAGGCAGTTGACCATTGATGATAGACCTCAACTCTGCTGCTTCCTTTCCATATTTCTTATCATACTCCGCAAATTTAGCATTCCATTCAGCTTCAAGAAGGGTACCTTCAGTAACATGACGACTCCAGTGCCTGAAGAGCACATCAGAGTTCAATAAAGAAAGGACCTATAGATGGATTCAACCTTCTTAGTTATTTTACCTTTTAACATCCTCTGGTACATGGAATGGTTCATGAGACCATCCAAGGTTCTTCCTCGTTGCATCTACTTCTTTGGCACCCAATGCACTCCCATGTACACTATATGAGTTTGCTTTGTTCGGAGATCCATAACCAATAGTAGTAGTGATCTGTTTCAGAGTTTTAGCAGAAGCAATGTCAGCCAACAAACTCCAAAAATGTATCCAGCTCAAAAATCAAGCAATTTCACCTTAATCAATGAAGGTTTATCTTTGACAGCCTTTGCTTCCTTAATCGCCACACGAATGTCGTCATATCCCAAGTTACCATTCTTCACCCAAATAACATGCCATCCAAGTGCCTCAAAACGAGATTCAACACTCTCAGTGAATGCGATTTCTGTGTTTCCATCAATGGAAATGTGGTTGTCATCATAGAATGCTATAAGCTTACCAAGTCCCAAGTGCCCTGCTAGGGAACAAGCTTCATTTGAAATTCCTTCCATTTGACAGCCATCCCCAAGGATCACATATCTAACAAAAGTTGCATGTATATCAATCAATTAAATAGAATTTCAGACAAAATCCAGAACCTAGATAATGGAAATAAATGATGGCAAGAGGGGTACATGTAGTGATCAACAATCTCGAACCCCGGTCTGTTGAATCGAGCAGCCAAGTGCTTCTCAGAAAGAGCCAACCCAACAGCGTTAGCAATGCCTTGACCAAGAGGTCCTACAAAAGAGATGGTCATAAGACACAAAGAACATCTATTGATGTTAACATTAAAAATGAACAGAGTTTAGAGTTCAAACAGAGTTCAAACCAGTTGTAACTTCAATCCCAGGTGTTTCAAAATTCTCAGGGTGACCAGGAGTAACGCTTCCCCATTGGCGAAAAGCCCTCAAATCCTCCTCCTATTGCAGACAAGAAAAAGAAAGTTGCAGCAAAATTTGCATGTAGTTTACAAATTATACAACAGAACATGCTTGAACATGTTGGTGAAAACTTTGATCTAATCATAACAACACCTTCTAATCACAAAAACTATGGAGGAAATTTGATTTTGATACACAGTAAGCACCATGAAGATTCAAGCTCACGACTCTCTACTTTCTGATTTACATTTCACTAGCAAGTTGATCATCTAACCCATCAGTTATATCACATTCAGACAGCAAAAAGTTTCATTAAAATTGTCCAGAGAGTGATGGAAACCACTTTGTTCAGGAAATTCCCAACTCAAGCTTGAAACCTACTCATTCCACAAAACAACTGTGCAACCATCTAAACCATCATTTTCCAATAGAAGTTCATTACTTTCCTCTTCCAAGGTGTTCAAGACTCATAAACGATCAAAACCCAGACCTTCAATCCGACGTAACAAGAACCAAATCATCAAGATCTCAAGAACTTACAAACTGTACATTAGAGGTAATTAAAGAGAAACGAAGATAAGTGTGCACCTTGATACTATCATAACCAGCCAAATGAAGAAGAGCATAGTGCAACATGCAACCATGTCCCGCCGACAAAAGAAACCTGTCGCGGTTAAACCAATAAGGATTCTTCGGATTATATCTCAGAATCTCATCAAACAATATGTGACCCAACGGAGCACAACCCATGGGCAGACCAGGGTGACCCGAGTTAGCCTTCTCGACCGCATCAATAGCAAGAAAGCGTATAGTGTTCACCGACTTCTCCACCAACTCGGAGTCGGTCGTCCTTTCAACACTGTTCACAGAAGCAGCTCGCACGAGGAATTCCGGTGAAGTCAAATAGCGACGGCGAGAAATTGCGGCGCGTGCGAGAACCGACGTGGTCTTCAGGTTTGTGGTAGAGATGAAAGAAAGCGGTGGTGGGTTGGTTGCGGAATCGCGATTGTGGCGGTGAAGTGATGGAGAATAGAGGAGGGCTCGTGAGAGTGTACAAGAAGCATGAGTCGCCATGATCGTGTCGATGTAGAGTGTGACAGAAGTATTTGATGTTCGCCGATTCTGATTGTCTTCGACGGTACTATGTTTGAGACGTAAATGCTATGATCGTCGGGTTGGGTTAGTTTTTGTCGTTACGCGCGTGGCGAAAGTGAAAGATAGATTTAAAAATGAGAACTAGGGCCCGGCCCAATTTTTCATTTAGTTCCGGGCTCGAGTTAAATGATTTAGAGCCCAAAACTCGATCGAGTTCAAGAAAACACTAATCAATACCAAATTAGATTAAAATAAAAAATTTGGATTCAACCTAATTATAGCCAAAAGTTTAATATTATTTTTTACTGAATTTATAGTATCATATTTAATTTTAATTTTTTCAAAATATTACTAATAACACTTTAAATCTTAATTAAATTAAGTTTTTTTCAGCTTTAATATCAAAGTCATAAATTTAACTTATATTATGTCACAAATATGTAATTTGGATATACTACCGATGTAGTCTTAAAATCGATTTCATTAATTAAAAGTATAATTTTCACCTTAACTTTTAACAGAAAATTTAAATAAATTATTATCATTATTTATGTTACTATTTTCAAAGTGTAATCAGTATTATTTTAGAAATGTTATGATGTGATGGATATTATTTAGTAACATTAAGATATAAAGTAGTATAAAAAATTATGATAAAAACCTTAATTATAATTTTTTTGGTAAAATGCTAGTAATACCTTTATCCATAATCAATGTTTTAAGAACTATACTGAAAATTAAAATGATAAGACAAGAAGTTTAAATTTTAAAAACTTTAACTAGTATTAGACCATCATAAAATCGGTTAAAATTGAATAAAATTAAATAACACTATCTTTACTTATTGAAAACTTTAAAGTTTAATTAAAAATAAACTATTAAAAAATTAATCAATTTATTTTGATATGTAAAAATTAATTAGTTTACAAAAATTGATCGTTTAATTAATAAACTAGTCAATTTTTAATTAAGAATATTATTAAAATAATTTAAACCAAAAAGTTAACATATTTAAAATTTTTAATATTAAACCAACCGAACTGATTTAGTTTTTAAAACATTATTAGGTTTAGTTTCCTAATAATTAGGTGTTTGACAAACAGCTTATCAGTTGTTTTTTAGCTCATTTACTAAAAGTTAACCTTTTGATCATTTTAAAAAGCTATTGATGTGTTTGGTTAATAGTTTATTGGTTAGCTTAATTAACCTTAATAAGTTGATAAATAAAAGCTTCATAAGAAGAGCTTTTTGGATGTTTAGCCAAAAATTAATAGGTAAAAATTCAATTATACCTTCTTTTCATAATTTTTAAATTATGATATATATCATATCTGTATCATTCTATAATTATAGATGCTTTTAATTTATTAAATAATAAAATTCATACATATTATATAAAAAAACTAATATAATATAGCTCACTATATCATTCATATTAATAGATAATTTAAAGTTAGTTTATTTATTTATTTGTTTATTATTTATTTATTTATATTATTATTATATATATTATTTTATTTTAATTAAAGTTATAAACTCCATTTTTATAAAATTAAATGTCTAAATTCTTATAAGAATATTTAACGAAATACTAAGAAATATAATATTCATACCCTTCTAATTTTTTAAATCATACCCTCACGAGTCATTTTACACATCAACGATTAATTTTACCAAGTATCTTTAATAAACAGTTAACGTTATCCACTAGTTAAATCAACTAATATAATTTGATATTAACTAACGACTAATAGAATCAGCTAATAGTTAATACAATTCATTGCTTGCCAAGCATGATATAGTGTTGTAATAATGGGCTTGTTTGGTTAATAGCTGATCAGCTATTTTTTAATTGATTGACCAAAATCAGCTGTTTAACTTCATCAAAAAGTTATTAATGTTGTTTGGTTGTTGGCTGATTAAGTTGGTTGATTCAACCCAACCAGCTAATTTGTAAAAAGCTACCAACGATGAATGTTTTGGTTGCACAACTAATTTAGTTGTTTGGTAATTACGATTTAACCAGTTGGCGGTAGTCATGCTCACAGGACAAACCCTATAAAACATTCAAACCTATAAGTCACCCGATGAGTGGTTTGTATGTTATGTTTTATGGGATTGGAGTTTGTATGTAAGATTTTTTATTATTATTGTTGTTGTTATTATTATTAGATTTTGTATTATTATTATTATTATTATTATTATTATTATTATTATTATTAGACTTTGTTGTTATTATTAGTATTAATAACATTAGATTTTGTTGTTATTATTACTACTACTATTATTATTATTATTATTATTATTATTATTATTATTATTATTATTATTATTGATGTTGTTGTTGTTGTTGTATTTGGTTGTTATTGTTGTTGTTATTATTATTATTATTATTGTTATTGTTATTATTATTATTATTATTGTATTTGGTTGTTGTTGTTGTTGTTGTTATTATTATTATTATTATTATTGTTATTATTAATCCACTACTTTTATCCTTTTATTGATTTTTGTACGACCTTTTTTCTTGTATTGTTATTCTATTTTC
>JANSVB020000141.1:212182-233273 GCA_025504935.2 Erythroxylum haughtii | reverse complement strand
TGTTAGTAGTGTGCCCTAGGCCAATGGATAGTTGTGATTCATGTATTAACATTATGACTTGTTAATAATATATTATGGTTCTAACCCTCATTATTATTGCTATTACTGTCAAACACAACACAGCTGTGTACCAGAAGGTGATGAGCCTGACGTTGAATAAAACAACCCACCCCTCCTAAGTTCTCTCCTCAAACCACATTCACTCGACTCTTCTCTGTGGATAACAGATTTTATAAATTGGGTTTGGTAATTTTAAAAACCAAACCTCTCTAAGTTGTTATTGTCGATGACAGATCTTAATTTTTTATGACTTTAATAATTTAATTTAAAACATAAGTTATTGGTTCTGTCGAATTTTGGTGAGACTAGACACTGCTGCTTGGATCCATGAGATTGGTTAATTCTGGTTGAGAGTCACCTGCAAAACAATAAAAGCACGTCGAGAGTTGATTTTCGGTAGGCAGCTCCGACGTTCAAGTCAATTTCTTGAGAGAGTTTTGGTGACTAGTGAATAAAGAAAATAGGGTTTTTTTAAATCGTACCTTTCTCATGATGAGATAATGAATTTATATATGAAAAATATATGTTAAGTTTAGGTATTCCCTTTTAAGTGAGCAGCTACCATTTATGAATGGGTCGTCTATATTTGAGCCTAGTCCTGGACCTAATATGACCGATTCAACCAATTATGTTAATATTTTACTAATTTAATTAACAGATTTTTTAAATCTATAATATGCAAGTGTCCATTATCTTCAACCTTTCATTATTAGGGACTGAAACAGATAGGAATAGGCCGATCTTGACCCTCTTTATTAGGCCACTTAAACACAGTCAAGTCCTGCCGGCTACTGGACTTTTGCGACCGTCACCACCCAACTTTGTCAACCAGTGGAATTTCAGCAATATTTCGGATTATCAAAAGAATGAAATTTATTGTTGACTATATATTTAATTTTTATTATTTTCTATAAATCAAACGTTTCTTCAATAATTTCAATGATAAGTAATTTAGATAACTATAGATAAAAAATATTTATTTAAATTTTAAATAAATATTTTAAATTTAAACCGGGCTTTAAATATTTTGAATTTAAATAAATATAGATAATTTTAAATTTTAAAAATAATGTTATTTACACTTTAGTCTAAATCAAATAATACCTCGGAATTTTTATCATGTCTACCTGCTCGGTTGTCTCTTCCCCAGGCCAACCTATCCTTAACCCCTAATCTTTGCCTAGTTTGGACCACTTACAGAACTAAACCAGTCTGGAAACGCTGGTCCAGAGAATGAGAAAACAGGGTTTTCTACATGAAACAGAAGCTAAACCGACTAATCAGGGTACGTTCAGCATGTAAGACAATTTTGTCCTTAAAGGACAATTTTGTCAAGGTCTCCTAAAATTGGACTAATATTAATTATAATTTTAGTTTTTAAATAAATTATCGGTTAAGTTACGTCATTTGATCCAGATAAAGATAATAAAGTGGCCCAATAAATGATTTAGATTAATGGGTCAAAGTTAGCGTGAAAAATAAGTCCCGATTAATATGGACCAGGTCTATATCGACCTTGTGATGGAGAAGCCCGATATGAAAATTATATTAAGATTAAGGTTTCAAACAATTACTCAAGAGTTCATTCACGAGCATAAAGATTCTTGACCTGTTAAAGAAGCTCGTGATTTGAGAAAATTGTAGAAAGGCTTAGCTTGTGAGTCGGTGATCACTTTCCACTTAAGATCCCAGGAGATTCGGAGTCGTTTAGAGCTTAGAATCAGCATCAAAATTAGTGATAGAACCGAAATCTAAGTATTTCACATTATCTTTATTTTTAATTCTTTTATGTAGATTCAAATTACGTAATAAGTCTCTCACTACGTACTAAAACAAGCCATTACTCGGTTTTTACAGCAGGAACGCAGTTGGAGTTGGGGACACACTCCTTTCAATGGTTAAGGTAAACTCAATCAAGTAACTATGCCACCTAACTCCAGAAAAAAAAGAAAAGTTGATTTCTGTAGCATGAATCTTTAAATCATTCAACCCAAAGATTGACTATGATTTTGTTCTCATCCAACGAATCGCCATTAAATTTGGTTGCTTTCGGCTCTTTTTCTAAACACCACTCGTCTCTTCAATCCATTCATGTCAATAAGCATTATTCTGGAGCGTTAAACCATATGTCAACGTGTTTTCCCATAAAGAAAGAAATAATGTTGTCCCGTAAAAATCCACGCAAAATATCTTATCTATATGACTTAAATGGCATGAGATTGCCAAAACGTGTGTAAATAAAAATCAGATTAGATATTTAAATTTTAAATTAAAACTGGATATAAATTAATTAGAATTTTCAAAAAATAATAAACCTTAAGCTCTGCTACATGTCACTGTTGAATTTCGGTGGAAGGGCGGAAAAAATAGGAGTGAATGCTTGTGTAATCATTGTGGATCCATTTCGTTTCAACTTTCATCAATGGTAGGGTCCTTAATTTCTTTATTCACGTCCTATTACCCTTTTGATTTTTGATTTAAAAACTGTTTCTTACTCTTATCATCTTTTCAACTTTTTTTAATGTTAATTTCGGCTTGATCCGACTTAATTTTAGCTCGGATTGATTAGGCTATGAATCAAAAGTGGCCGGCCTAATTGAATCCGTAGCCTGATTGTTACTTTAAAAATAACCGTCTTTTAAAAAAGAAAATTGAAAATGTTATATGGATTGGACTTTTTTGAATAAATTATTTAACACGACTCTTATTGAAAAATAAATTATAAACTTAGCATGCCTTTTACTTATTTGACCTAATGTTTCAAAAATTAGGTCGGAAGTTAAATCGGTAAAATAATAAGTTTAATATAAACAATTCAACTGGTATTAGACCACATTAAAATTATTAAAGATTGAATAAAATTAAATAATTTCAAATATTATTGGAAGAAATTGTTTTTACTATCAAAGAATTTGAAGTTTTAATTGAAAAGAAGATTACTAAAATAAAAAATAATTGATTAATTTACAAAAATTGATCGGTTAATTAATAAATTGATCAGTTTTTTATAATAAAAATTATCAAAATAAATTTAACAAAAAATTAGCCGATTTAAAGTTTTTACTATTAAGCTGGTCAAATAAGTTTAGTATCATTATAAAAAAATGAAACTTAAGCTTAAGGCTTTTAATTAATTTATTATGATAAATGTAGTATGATTGTATATAATACTAATGCAATTATAGCTAATTATGATAATGATTGGGACCACAATTACTATATTTTGAGCCTAATTATATTAAAACATGAATTTAAATCAATGCTTAAGCCATAAAAAGGGATTCAAATGAACCAATCCACTATGACCAAAAATAGGACAAGCATTAAGTTCAATTAAATTTGTTTCCACAATTAGTGAAGACCCACCCACGCCCGTCCAATTAAAGCTCTTTTATCACAAACGGAACAGTGTTTCTCACGCTCCTAACGGGGAGCGTAGATTCCATGTGAATATGGTTATTATACCTCTGTGCCCGCCGCAGCCCGCATGCACTCCAAAGTTTCCGCCACGTTGTCTCACCCCCAGGACATAGTGCGCGCGTCAGAAGCCTCGCACGCGTCTGAAATTTTTATTTTTTATTTTTTTAATTCTGTAAAAATATATATATTTTTGAAATTACGAATTAATTATCAATAAAATTATGAATAATTTAAATTTATTTAATTTTTATCATTAAGTTATGTATAATTAAATTTTAATAATTATGAATAAATTTAAATATATAAATATTCAAATAAAATTTGATTCCATAATTAAAATATGTTTCAAATAAATATTAATTTATAAATAAAATTTCAAATTTCAAATTATTTTATTTATTAAAATAATATAATTTTATTAATAATTTGTTAATAAATATTATATAAAAAATTAAATAAATTTATTTAATTAAAATTAATTTATCTTTAAGTTTTATCTAATATATAATTATTATCATAGATAAAAATATACTACATTAATATTAATAATTAAACAAAATTATATTTTTATTTAAAAATAGAAAAAATTATAAACGAAAACTAAAAACTAGAATTAGAATCAAAAGTCCCGTGTGTTTTGTTGTCGTATAAATTATATATTTTTATAATATATTTTAATGTTTATTTCAATAAATTATAAAAAGAACCATGTTTTAAAACTTTTTAAATTAAATAATAAAAATTTAGGAAAAAAAGAAGTGACCTCACAATTCAACTGTGGGACCTGTCCAAACTTCAAAGCTCTTCACATTTGTCATGTCGCAGTTTGTGATTGTAGATAGGGGGCCCGCACAGGAGCTGTTCATCTGGGCCCACTTTCTAGGTCCTTGTCATTCTCAGCTGTAAGATGGCTACTCTTTTCGTTACGCTGACGTGTCACTATGAGCCCCGCAATTTACTCCGTGATTAGCAACATCCAGCCGTTCATCTCATTAAATGTGGATAATAAATAAATAAATAAATAAATTTATAAATTTATAAATTATTATGAAGATAAAGTGAAAATCCAAGAGTGGCCTTAAATTAAGGGAGTGTCTGATAACAAGAAGACAAGACAGAGGTCCCAAGAGTTAGAGACTTGTCACCCACAAACAGTGTAATAAAAAGGACCAGTGAATGGATATTACCGTAAATCCGAGTAGGTCAGGCCCAGTACGACGACGCATGGACACACACTGAAACTGTGTCTGTGTCTCGCCCGTTATGGACCTGTCCTTACAGCTAACTCCATGACAACATGCAGGCGTTTTGCCATTTCCGTGCAAAACTGCAATCTTTAAGAGGATGAAACATTAGTCCACGTCAGCACTACTTTTGGGTCCAATTTTTAATTTTTTTAAATGATTTATTAATTCAATTGGCTTCTTACATAATTACGAAATTCTCCTATTTTAGTATTCAAGTAAAATTAACCATATAAACGAGTTAAAACTCATTGCGTGGTCCCGATGTGGGAGGAAAGCAGGAATAGCGTTATTCACCAAACGACCCCCACCACGCCATCAATTTTCCCGCGCAAAAAAAGTATTTCTGATGATCACATCCAGACGAGATGGACGGTCACGATTCCCCTTCCTGACTAAGTGGGTCCCATCCTTCTCCGAAACCTCTCTGTCCTCCATTACCATCCCCTTTCACTTTTTCAAATTTTCAAATTACACCATTCCCCAAAAATGAATGATTTCTCAACCCCATTCCAATTCCATGCACACATATATATATATATGGACACATTGAAACCCGTATTAGCGATAACATCACTTGGTCAAATTCCCACAAGAATGAGCCCACTCCTGTCTTTGATCGCCGTCACTGTACTTGCACTGACATTTAGCCCAGCTCCGGTGACCGGCTGGCGTCCATGGCCCCACATGAAACCCAACTCCTCCGACCTCCTCTACGGTGGGTCCAAAAAATTCGAAGGGTCGTCCGAGTTCGTTCACTTGCGTTACCACATGGGTCCGGTTCTCACTGAGAACATAACAATCCACCCAATATGGTACGGCACGTGGGAGAGGTCACAGAAGAAGATAATACGGGAGTTCATCGGCTCAATCTCCTCCGTTGGTCCGAAGCGACCTTCAGTCTCCGGTTGGTGGAAGACCGTACAGCTTTACACTGACCAAACCGGGGCGAACATATCCAGGACGGTGCTTTTAGGCAAGGAGAAGAACGATCGGTTTTATTCTCACGGAAAATCGCTGACGAGGCTATCGATACAGTCTGTGATAAAGAGCGCGGTGACAGCTAAAACCAATCCTTTGCCCACAAATCCCAAAAGCGGGTTATATCTTTTGCTCACAGCTCCCGACGTGTACGTTCAGGATTTCTGCGGGCAGGTGTGCGGGTTCCACTATTTCACATTCCCGTCGATAGTGGGCTATACGCTGCCGTACGCGTGGGTGGGTAACAGCGCGAAGCAGTGTCCGGGAGTGTGTGCTTACCCGTTCGCAGTACCAACGTATATGCCTGGACGGAAGCCGCTAAAGTCACCCAACGGTGACGTTGGGGTTGATGGAATGATAAGCGTGATTGGTCACGAGATTGCAGAGCTGGCAACGAACCCGTTGGTGAACGCCTGGTACGCCGGACCCGACCCGAGTTTCCCTGTGGAGATAGCCGATTTGTGCGAGGGCATATATGGGACGGGAGGGGGTGGGTCGTACACTGGTCAGTTGATGGAGGATCATGATGGTGCCACGTATAACATGAATGGGATCAGACGAAGGTACTTGGTTCAGTGGGTGTGGAATCATTTGGTCAATTACTGTACTGGCCCTAACGCACTCGATCAGTAGTCGGCATTTGATTTCATGATCTTCTCTTCTTCTGTAGTTTCCTATAAGGTCTTATTATTTATTTTTATTTTTTTTGTTGGATTTTGGGTGTGTGTAGCTTTGTCATAAAAAGAAAAAAAAAATCAAATTGCATAATGTAGATGAGGTTATTATAATTTGTAATAATATTTTTGTATGCCAATATCTAGTCTTTATCTTCCAACCCAATGATTAAAAATTTTAATTTATTAATTTTTATGTTGCTTTTTAATAATTTTTGAAAATTTAATTAATTAATTTTTTAAAATTTAAAATTGTTTATACTAATTTTATATTATTTTAATATGGGTTATTTGGAATTGTTAAATGGACTCCTAAGGCAGAATTATCATTATAAATAAATTTTCAATAAATCTTGGAGGGGTTACACGTGGTTCCACTTAAAATCCAGTTTACTAGACAGAATTTACTTGAACAATATATTATCACAATCTAGACCTGTGTACAAATCAACAAAATTTACTTGAACAATATATTATCACAATCTAGACGTGTGTACAAATCAACAACTTACAAGAGAATAGAATAATACACTCAAACTAATCGTACAAATAAACCCTACAAATAAATATTGGATAAGAATAAAATTACATATTATTAGACTTTTTTAAATATCACGTTTCGGTATAATTCTATAATCACCGTTTTATGATAGTTTAATATCGATTAATTTCTTATTTTATTTATTTAACTTTTAAAGTATTGAATTTAACTAAATTATTTTATTTTTAAGGTAAAGAATAAAATTCTTGAAGTCCCTCTAGATTAATATAATACATTATAACTACTTAATTTACTATGATTAATGAAGGGAACCATCAAAGCTCAAGGTTAGACGAAGCTCGATGCTAAGTATACCTTCCATGTTTTACGTAATTAATTACATTAAACCTACGGTAGGGAGCATGGGTTTACTCGAACTCATCGCATGTTCAAACAATGTCTTTCAAGGGAGCGATGTAAACGATGAACTAGCTATCTTTTTAATTTTTTAATTTAAAAGCATAAAAGAGTAAAATTATATTAAATAATTTATTGTTAATTAATAAAATATTTTATTTAGAACATATAATTTAACCAGAAGTATTTTACTGAAAACATGTTATTTATGTACTTCTTTATAGTTTATTTAATAAAAAAAGTTAATTATTATTTTTATACAACAACTTAATAAAATTTTTTGTTAATACGCAGGATTTTGAAAGATCTAATAATATTCAACTTTACCTCTTATTAATAGAAAGTTTGTTCATCACGTTCAGTCCGAAATCTCGCAGTAAAGTGAACTTTAAGAAAGTTTGATAGTACACAACCTTATCCCTATATAATAAAGAGATTATTTTTTACTGTTATTTTTATAAATATTAAAAATATTTTAAAAGACTAACATTTGCAAAATTTTTCCTTTTTTATCAAAAAAAATAAAAAATGACAAAAAAGGAAAAGAAACAAAAGAATAACATTTACTTATTTTTTTGGGGAAATGTACTTCCTTTCTTCCAAGAAAAAACAAAAGGAAAAAGGGGAAGGAAACACAAAGACAGAGACAACAATGGGGTGAAAAGGAGACAAGCAACAAGATTCCTAACATTGATCACAGATTTCTCCTTTTGAGTTGCAAATTTGGGAAACAGCTGGCTCTATCTTCAAGTAGGCATATATTGGATATGGGAGTAAGAAAACATTAAACATGGCAAAGATCAGACAAATGAATCAGGTAAAGCAACCAGGATTAACAAATATATTAATATGATCAGCCCATTGACCAAGGGAGCCAAGAAGAATCAGATTAATCAATTTCCTTTTGATTAAACGTAACAACAATAATAACTTGACGAAAATTCCGCTGATGTACAAAATCTGAAGAAAATTTAGTAATACGTAATCTTATCGTAATTGATAAAGAGATGATTTCGGACTTTGGATTAAGTATAATAAGAGGCAATTATGTTTAAAGTGGAAAAAGTAGCAGAGGCCCCTGAAGCTTTGATCCTTTTTGACATATATAAGAACCTTAATTATTATAAACAACCAAATGCTTTAACTTAAATATGTAAATGTACACAATCCAATAAAAAAGAGATTAAAGTAATAAGATACGATAGGTTTACTAAGTGTAATGAAATCAACTACAGAACAAAAAGCATGTCACCATCAATCCTAGCTTAAAGGAACAGAAGATGGTCACAACAAAACGGGTAAAAGAAGAAAAAAAAGAAGATTCCCTGTTGAAGCTTCTTGGGTACAGCAAGGTGAGGGGCTGTCGAAGTTGTGAAGCTCTTTTCAGTTCCATGTAATTGATGTAAACAGAACAATGGTTTATATTTTAATAAGCAACAAAAAGGGAAAGTGGAAAATGAAGAAGCATGTATGGAGTAGGTGCAAATTGTTTAGCACTGAGAAGGGAAGAGATATAAAAGGAGAGGAAGTGATAATTGCATGAATGGGGACCTCTAGGGTATGCATTTTCATCTGATTCTTCACACATCTTCCATGAAGTGACACAAAGAGTGGTTATATTTAATGGATTTTAAAACTCAAACCAGCTGGTATTGCAGATATAAAATGATCAGGTGGCCCATAAAGATAACACCGATGTTTCAAAAATCAGACTGGACAAGACCAGCAAAATCAAGAACCTGCCAGTATTCTAATCCGCTTTGTAGTAACAATCTTTATATGTTAACTAATAACTCAGATAGCCCCTTAACCGGTGCCAAAGGTATGATCTTGATAAATGCTATTTACTTGAGGAATACATTCATGGGCAGTGAAGGATAGAGCTATTGCAGAAGCTTAAGATTCCAACTACGCAACTTTAGACATTCATAGTGAAAGAAGGGAACTTGGTGAATTTCATAGCTTGTATCACAGCAATTTCATGGGCAGCAAGGCAAATCACTGAGGTATATATCAAGCTATTCAATGAAAACTATATTTCTTGAGAAGCATAATCTCTAACAAAACTTGCCAATTTCAATACTTCAGCAATGTCTTATAAGCAAACAACATGCGGTATCAGAATGAAGTTCATACCTGCCTAAAGAAGGGGTATCTTCGGAGTGATATACATTAACTTTGTCGGACCAATACCCCTCTCGTGCGCCATCCGGGACCAAACAAACATAAATATGATATGTATTAGCCTCTTCAACATCTGGTTCTGCGAATAGCAAATGTTGTACTAGAGGCCAATTACACATGCATTAGATTTTAAAGCATATATCAAATAGCAAATGTTGAACTGACATGACGATGTAGGAACAAGTGAAAAAAAGAGAAGTGAGTCAGGAAAAGAAAAGATTTAGCTGCAGAACACAAGTTTGGAAAGGATTGCATCATAAACTGGAAGCAAGTTAGGCACAATAAATTAGTGAAAGAAACAGTTTAAAGTGACTAGCACTGTAACATCTGTGTTATGCTGACTGTTACAGGGTAAGTTAATAACAAGACAACATGTGAATCTATTGGTTCAACATGTACACAGCAATATGATGGTGAGCAAGAACAGACTCTGCCTCTCATTCATCTCATACTATCCCCTACCATTCACATGACCAAGTCATGCAGGATTCACTCACAGAAAAAGTGATCACCACATATGCCTTCGACTAAAAGACATGAACTAAGTTTTAGATGTTTAGAAGGGCGATAAATACACTAAATTACAATCTAACCTGATATAATTAGTTGAGGATTCCGTGTAGAACTATTAAAAGGGATACAATCAACTCATTATCTTTCCCTCAGGAAAGGCATCCTAACTATTCTCTGATATGATACATTCTCGACTCTTCAATACAACAAGTAGAATACGAGGTAAAATAAACCATGGAAGTGTTGGTCCATTGTGAACCAGAAGTGCTCCTCACAAAACATTGAAGTTGGTCCATTTCACACATATCACTTTTGGTCCTTAACTTTGTCATTCTGCAGGTACTTCAGCACCCCATATGCAACAGTGCCACCAACAAATACAAAGACCGTAGGGGTAAAAACTGGATAGAGATACTTCACAAAAAACTTATCCCATTCTTCAGGTAGAAAACCTGTAGATACAAAAGAGCTAAAGCCTTGTTAGTTGAAAAGAATTAGCAGTATCTAAGATCGAACTTAACGTGATTTGCCTTCTTTTACATGATCATAATGACAAGAATTTATGTTTTCATACTAAAAACTGAAAGAACTTTACATGTCAACACTGAGCAGTTAAGCAACCACGTATAAGTTAGTACTACCAGCTACAACAGAAAGTATGAAAGACGGAACTTTGTTACAACTCTGTTAAAGGCTTATCTCTGGGGTTCCGATTCTCATTATCAGATGCAACTGTTAATAAGAACATAATTCTTTGAAGGAAAGCCGAAAAGTTGACAGAGTAGCCTGCCAATTCTCTCAACAAGCGTTAGCTAGTACAAGGAACTCATATAATCAATAACGAAATGCACTAAAAGTAGGCATCTAGGATCATCACATATACCATAAACAAAAATGCGTAACCCCATATAAAACTGATCCTAGCAGGACCTTGGTAGAGGTTAAGGAGAGTTGATTAAAGATGGACAATTTCCAAATCATTGCTTCTCGCTTCTGTATAAGCAAAACATTGAAATGTTTTAACTTCATGGGATCACTAGGATTATATTTGAGTTCGTGATCTCTTCACAGCCTTCAAAAAGAATCGAAACTGTGTTTGGCTTAGAAAGATTTTATTTTGTGGTCCAACTATGGATGTCTTCATCTTCCCAATTCAACCCAATTCAACACAATTCGATATGAATCATCCCAGATATTTCTAGCTTAATGCAATCCCATCCACCAGTAATATCCAACTTCACTCCAACACAAGTCCAATCAAATACAAAATCCCTATTCATCTTATATATCTTCAATCATAGATTCAATCACAGGATACAACTTCACAATCAACGAACACGTACCTGATGCAGCAAGCATAATGCCCTCAACAAGAATGACTATGCCGAACCCCAACCAAGCAAGAACAAAAGCATTCTCATTTTTCCTCTCCTCCTCGACTTTAGCCTCGTCCACTTGAGAAAGCAGTTCCGGTTTCTCAACCGGCGACCGCCGAATTATCCTCGCCCTCTCTCTTTTACCCTTCTCTTTCTTCTTGCTCGAACTTGACTGGGTTTGCGCCGAGGAAGACGACGATGACGAGGATGAGCCAAACCCCAGCCCAGCTCCCATGGGCTTCTTGGTCGGAGCTTGGTCGCCGGCGGGCTGAGCGTCCGTGGTGGGTTTCTGGGAGTAGATGGTAAGGGTGGTTTTGGAGGTTGAGAGGAGAAGAGGTGTGTAGCGAAGATAGTGATAGTGTGCGTTGAAGAGGAGAGAAGGTGGAGAGTGGATTCGAAGCGCCATTTTCAGTTTAATCGGTTAATACAGTTGTCTTTGTGTTGGCTCTTTTTAGCGTCCACTCAATCTTCAGAGGGTTTTAACTTTTTGATAATCACATTTTTACACCCTACAATCTTGGAAGTATTATAAACAGCCCCTTTTCTTTCGGCTTCTTACCATTTTCGCCCAATGAACTAAGTGATGCACTAATGGGCCGGGTTAGGTCGGGCTTAAACTAATTTAACTCAAAAAATTTTAATTTAAAATTCAAAAAATGATGTTGTATATCATTTTTAAAAAAAATATTAAACTTTTAACCAAGCTATGTCGGGCAACCTGAGCTCGAACCTGATCAAAAATTCAAAAGTTTTATAAATAAAAGCTCTGATTTCGAGTTCAATAAGACTAAATATCTGTTTAGATGGGCTTATATCTGTAGAGCTTTTGTTAGAAGAGCTTTTCTAAGAAGTCAGTTGATTGTTTAGCTGTCAATTAAAAAACTAACTTTTTTAAAAGAGCTTCATATAGTAAACTATTTGGTAATTTAAAAATTTAAAAAAAAATTCTTAATTTTAACTATATTTTATTTTGTAATAAAAATTATTTATGCATATGCATATTGTTTAAAGTATATTAAATAATATGCAAAATATAATATATTAATTATTATATAATTTTAAATCATATGAAACATAAATAAAAATATATGTAACCAAATCTTTTATATAGATTATAAGATAACTACAATTAATATAAAACATAAATATTAAAATATATATATATAATTAAATAATGTTATATAAATCTCAAAATAAACATAAAAATGAGTTTATGAATATTGTGAAAATTGTGTATAAAATATAAAGACAAAAGTATTAAAAATAGGCTTATTAATTAATACAAAAAATACTTTTAAAAAGTTTTTTTTAAAAGCTCCAATTTTAACTTTTTTAAAAGTTGTGTTTTAATTGTCAAAAAATTTATATCTACTAAAAAGTTATTTTTCTATTTTACAGTCAAACATTTATTTTTTTCAAAAAACACTTTTGCCATAATTTACTAAAAAGTAGATTTTTATTTTACAGTTAAATACTCAATTAAAAACTTTTACAATAAAAAAATACTTGTTCACTCTCTAAAGACCCAACCAAAGAGATACTAAGCCAAATATGTTGAGTCAAGTTAGGTCAAATGAGCTCGAACCACTTTGCCAGACCAACTAGATGAAACTACAAGAGTTCGAACTTAGTTTACATTGGGGTTGAGATTTGAGTTTGGGTATTCACATTCAACTTATCCCAAACTTAAGCTTAACATTTTTTAAATTTTAATTAATTATAACAAATTAAGTCAAAGTAAGCTAAACTCACAAACATCACCTGTGTACATTAGGGACGACAATAAGTCGAGCCGAGTTCCGATCCTACAAGACCCGAGCTCGATCAAATAAAGATATCTAAACCTGAACTCAAATCTAAGACTGATCAAACATAATTTGTTAATTTCAAGTTAATCTGTTCCAATTTTCTATAATTAGTCTAAGTCCAAGAAAATTTAACAAATCGAAGCCCAAACCTCGTCGATCCCAAAGGCCTGATCCTTAACAGATTTGGACTCAGATACTCGAATCCCTTTAGACCACACTTTACCTGATGACTTTAAGTCTCGCCGGACTGAACTCAGACTTACAGAGATTCACATGTTTGTATGCTCCATATCAAAGATGATGGGAGACTGGAAAAACTTTGCATTGGCAATGACAGCTCTGCAATAAACGTTCGATCTGTACAGTTCCAGCAACAACGATGTGCGGCATTCTCGTTTCAGTCGTTCTTGAATGTTGTCTGTGTCTAAAATTGTCCCTCCTAATCTTTCAACACCTTAAATTCTTCCAGAAAACTAGTCATATCAGGAACTACCCCTCCATTGCAATGCTTTAAAATCCCTCCACCTGCCAGATCATTCAACATTTCAGATGGGTCTTTGGCTCCACCGAGCTGCAACAGTTTCGTTCTGAGAGCGGTTCCTGTGTTCAATGAAAGTGGATCGTCCTGGCACAGCTTTTTCCATATTGTAGCAGCAAAGCATCTCGCATATAAGTAGCTATAGTAACCTTCAAAGATTAAAGACCATCTCAGCAGTAGGAAAAACAATGAGAGAGATTTTGCAGCACAGTGCACCAGAAGATGGAATTTATCATTCTAAGTCTTAACATTTTCCGGGAAAAAGAGATTAGATGAAATAAAAGTCAAAGGTGTAGCTCAATACTAGACACGATCAGGATCTGCGTAAAAAACCACAATAAGAAAACTCTAAAGATCCATACATGCCTGCTCCATAGTTTATAAGATGATTGAACCGGACCTCCCAATGTGTGCCCTCCACATGCTTCCAACTGGTATACTCTCTCTTGAGATCTGCAACAATGGAGCTGGTGCTTTTCGGCGAGGAGGATTGTTCTCCAAAAAGGGTTTGGTCAACCAGAGCATAGAAAACCTATTTAACACCGAACAAGATATGGAAAAGTATTATGGTCATTAGTTATTTCACGTGTTAAAAGATAGTGAAAGGTGCCACTTGGTTATTATATTCAAGCCCTCATACCTGGCGCTGCAACTCGGTTGCCGCAAACATATCTCTGGCACCTTGAATGGAATTCACTAACTTCTCAGGTATCACTTCACCAGTTGAGTAGTGCTTAGCAAATGTCCTCAATACACGGTAATCCCAGGCATAGTACCTAGCAAACACCAGGTTGATTTCTGTTTTAACTGGCAATAGTGAAAGGTACAAACTTCGGATTCTAATGAATTTACAGAACTTTTGAGTGGATAAGAGTATGTAGGAATTTGCAAGGCAATCTGACGAGTAGATGACAGATTTATAAAATGGGAAGTATTCTACTCACTCAAAGAGGTTTGAAGGTGTCTCAGCAAAGTCAAGAACTACCCGGGTACCGGCAAAATGTTGGTAATCCTACAAGAAAATTCAACATATAGCTAAGATTGGAAAAGCCAAATTCGCATAATATTTTCTGCACAGTATAACACAACTCAACAAAGTACCGTTCTCGACAGTAAGGAATGAAGAGCATGTCCAAACTCATGAAATAGAGTTTCAACTTCCCAGTGATTGAGCCTCACAAGTGATGGACTAAGTGAACCTGAGAAATTGCAGACAAGGGCAACAACCTGCACAGTAATGAAGTGAAATAAAGCAAACAATAGAGAAATGTGAATAATATGACTGACATTTCATGAAACATAGAATGTAAAATCATTTTTGAGCCATCCCTTCATAAAGAATCTGATAGTCCTAAAGGGCTGCCCCAGTGCACAAGGCTCCCCGATTTGTGAAAGTCGGGCAACGATTATCAATTATACGCAGCCTTCCTTTTGTATTTTACAAAGAGGTTGTTTTCATGATTTGAACCCGTGATCTTTCAATCACAAAGGAGTAATCTTACCAGTTGTTCCAAGGCTCGCCCTCAAACAATCTTATAGTCCTAGTTGATTAATATGGTGAATGTCACAATTTCCATGTTCCATATGTTAATGAAAAAAGAAAAACTTCAGGCCAAATAATTTCAAACACCTAAGGAATTCTGCCAATATTTCATGTTTACTTATTTCCAGCATTTCACTATATAATATATTCAAATACTAAATAAACCCACAAAAGTAAAGAAAATCAAAAAGACTAGCTGGTAAAATCCATTTAACTTACAGGAAGTTGGTACTCAGATTCAGACAAACGTCTGCCACCTTTAATCGCAAAGTTAGCACAACCTGGATATTTGCCTTTCCTAGCGTATAAATCAAGATATAAATACCCCAGCTCACCCTGAAACAAAAGAAGTGCATTAATTCTCAGGCATGAACTCATCTGATTACTGCAACTTAATGGATCTACAAACAATGAAAAAGGAAAATATAAGAACAAAAATATATATCAGAACTTGGAATCATCAACCAAGTCAAGAATTTTAACCTCCCATTCAGCCACATAAATACCTCTTCAGGATGATAAAGACACATTTTTAGCACATCAGGATGCCACGATTCGCCTGGTGCCATAGGGACATTATCACATGTTGCACCAAATAATAACTTCAACAGCACTTTCAACCCTTCAATACATTGTGGCAAAGCAAAATATGATGCTACAATCTGTACAAAGTACGAAGAAAAGTTAAGAAAGGAAGGAATCACCACTTCCCACATGTTGAAATGGTCCATCGGTCAAAATTTACATGCACTATAAACAGAGTGCAGCTTACCGAAGAGTCTAAACTATGAGCAGAACCCTTCATCATTGCTGTATAGTATGTCTCATCCCACGGCTCCAAAGCAACACATTCTTGACCACATTTCTCTCTCTTAAAATTCATTATCATCTCAAATTCCTGCAAGAAATTCACTGCTCTTCAAACGCAGAAAAAGATTCTACAGTTCAATGACAATGTAATAAAAACTCATAGTTGATGAGCATTTCCACGTCGAACAAAGTACCTTGTCAGCTTTTGGCCTCACCATCTTGCTCATCTCACACAAAAAGGACATCACAACCTCAGGTGACGAAGCTAAATTTTGCTTCACCATGAACTCGGCATAGGATCTGAACCCCATTATCTGCAGTCCCAAAAAATAAATGAGATTTATCTAATTATCATACCCATGCACAAATACCAAATCCTAGATTATCTAGTCACCAATAGGTTAAGCAAACAAAAATCTCATCATGGTCAACATGTTGCATTATGAAATAACCTGCGCAAGCTCATGGCGAGCAGCAATAAGCTTATCAAGAACTTCAAGGTTTGCATGTGGGACTGAGTTTCCCTTAATGTATGCCATCTTCCTAACCTGGAAAAGAAAACAGGAAAATAAAACTTAAAGTCTAGATCAAAACAAAGGAAAAGGGTAAACATGTTATAATAAATAGATTATGTAACCAAGAGTGGGTACATAGATTGTGCAACTCTGAGTTGGTATATACCCTTCAGCACTTGAACAAAAATAATGTTTATCTAAAAAGCAAGTCAAGGAGTTCCATCTATATTCCCTAATTGTAACAGAACAACTTAGCTGATAATTGTACTTAAAACAAGTCTAATAAATCCTAGAAGAATAAAAAAAATTAACGATCAACATAATGATCTACCTGTTTACCTCATCATCTGGTGTCCATTGCAGAACAGATACCAAAGTACGTGGCTCTGTTGTTATCCGCAGTCCTTTTTGCTTCACATTATTTGATGACCCCAATAATCTTGTTGAAATTCCAGAAGTGACATGATCAATGGATGTACCAAGATGGTGAATGTGTTTTGGGATGCGAGATGCTGGAAATACATCCACATGACCAGGATCAATACTAATATTTTCACCAAACCTGACAAGAACGTGACAAATGATACACCAAAATGGATTCCAACACCATTTAGATTAATAATTGTGAAAATGTGAAGAAGAAAATACCAAAGAAAATAGATTAATAAATGATGTTAAACGTACTCTCTACAGAGCCGGAAAATGTCTATATTGAGCTGATTCACTCTATCCAACTTGTCTGCAGGGAAATACCGACGTGCTTATACTTGTATTTACAATAAAAAATGCAATAACCAAATTTCCAGTGCCATAACTAACTGGTCAACAGTCCAACAGCAACAAAACACTTACCAGAAGAGAGATGAATTCCACCCTTTTCAAAGTCAAGGCGTAGATGATGGGCAGCCCTATGAGCCTCCCTTGACAGTAGATGGCCGTCTTGCTCGGCCTTCTTCACCGCGGCATATAGTTTATGATTTGTATTCAGATACTATACACAAGCATGAAAGAACAACATGATCAAGCAGCTATTAAGATCACCACAGGGAAAGAATAGATTAAACCCTATGCAAGTGCCAAAGACGATCCAAAACTAAACAAATAACTGGTCACCTCACATGTAGATATTCATTCATCCTCATTGATGCCTTGTTGGCCTCCTCGACAAATTCCCTGATACACGTGATAAGATCAGTTAAGCAGCAAGCTACATAAGATGTTAGTTCAGTGGTTTCAGTAACCCAAACCTGTCTGGATGAGTATGCCTACAAAGTTCAGCAGAGTCAATCACAGAACAGACCTGTCCAACAAATCACCAACAATCAAGAAGAAGAACATTTCATCCCAACACGGTAAGAACACTAAACTCAAACCCTACCGTATCGGAAATCTCATCCATGGACCGGATAATCTCTGCAGACGATGGCATGCTTGAAATATAATCAACCAATTCTCGCGACCTATCAAAACACACACGACATTTACATATTTTACAACTACCATGAATTAAGCGTGAATTTTACAATTCCTTCAACTTGTCTTCATTTCGCAGAAACCAAACACCAATACGGAAAGAACAAACAGTTAAACTTAGAAACAACATACAGTTAAACTTAGAAACTTTCAACTCTTCCTCTTCTCATAGCTTCCGAAAAAGAAAAAAGAAAAAGGAAAAAACGCAACGTATACTTAAAGAGTCCACTAAGCAGCTTATAGCTTACCTCTCGATAGCTTCATCGACAAAACACTGAAAACCTTTTGCCGTTTTTAAGTAATCGAACCCGTACAGTCCGGTGGTAGCGCCGACTGGTCGAGGTTGGACCCGGGAACTAAAGAACCGATACTTGGTGGGATCCGAAGTACATCGCTTGGGGAAATATCTGAAACGGAGCTCTCCTAGGGCTCTACGGATTAGCGTCGACATACTTTTTTTCTCCAGGAGATGGTGGCAACGGCGGCGCTACTTCAAGTCTCGCCGACGGAAGAGGTTGGAGCGAAACTTAAGGAATAAAACGGCGAGTGGTTTCAGCGTAAAACGCAGCGAAGGTTTCGTTCTTCCAAACACGTTACCGGTATTAGTTTTGGATCGGGCATTTGGTTGGGTGACCCGTTTTAATGGATCTTGAGTATGAATTTTGGAAAATTAAATTCGGATTAATTATAAAAAACTAAAAATTACAAACTTACCCAATTTTATAATACTAGCATGAATTTAGAAAATGAAATTAAAATATTTAATTTTTATTTTATTACAAAAATAATTCGATGTTAAATTTTTTGTTAACTTAGGGGTCGTTTAGTTCCACTTCTATTTTCCTGTTGTTATTTTTAGTTTATGTTTCTTATTTTTGGTTTCAGATTTTTTCAAAAAAAAAAAGTTTGTTTGATTGAAATTTGTAATATAAAAACTGAAAACAAAAACATATTTGATTGAGATTTCTAATAAAAAACAGAAAACAAAAACATGTTTGGTTATATTATCCTGTTTTTATTTTTTGTAGTTATACTCTTATATGTAATAATTATAATATAATATAATATATTTTAAACTAATTAATTATTATTATAGCTAAAATTATATATATGCAAATCAAATATAATTAAAAAATTACACATTAATTGTTTATAATAAAATTACATAAATTATAAATTATATTAAGTCGTTATAATCAATAAAATATGTCCATCATACTATAATTCTTGAAAACATAATAGTACTATCATTTACAAAAAGAAACATAAATCAATTAGAAATAATATAATCACTCTACATTTGTCTAGCAATTTCATCTTGCTAAGCTTTTGAAACTCGGATCGGACATCGAACCGGAGGCCTTACTGGTCACCGGTTCGATCGGTTCAACCACTGGTCGAATCGATGTGATGTCATAATTATGCAATAATTATATTTAATTATATATAATATTAGTAATATTTAAAAAATAGAAAAATATGCCAAATAATATAAAAATATTTTAAAAATAAAAATAAAAAATTTATTGAACCAGTGGTCGAACCGGTTGAACGGTCAATTGACCGATTTTTACCAGTTCTCACTGGTTCAATTGGGGACTGGTTTTTACGGGTCACCCGGACCGGATAGCCGATCGGTCACCAGTCGAATCGACTGGTCCGGTTCAAATTTTAAAACAATGCATATCGCTTTGAAGACATACCTCGAAGTTATGCTGAAGTGATATTATACTCCACTTGAGAACTTGCATCTTCATTTTTACTTCCATTAATTTTTTTTCATTTTCATCAAAACTTTCAAATAATTCATCGCTTTGTCCACACATTCTAATATAGTTTTGTATAACACAACAAGCAATAACGATATATATTTTTTTCTTTATATCATAACTCGGCATGTTTTTAAGCATAGGAATCTCACTTTTAGGACGCCAAAGCATCTTTTAATAACATTTCTTGTTGAAGAATACCTATAGTTAAACAATTCCTATGAACCTTGAGGTCTTTCTCTGCTTCTATAATCTCGCAAATGATATCTTTCACCAAGATATGGTGAAAGAAATCTAGGCATATTAGTGTAGCCCGAGTCAACCAAATAGTACTTACCTAACATATAAAGAACATAATATTAACAAAAAGATATTAAAAATGAATCATAACTACTATGTTTATTTAAAATAATATAATATCTTGTGGAGGCATAGGAAATTGATTCGTTGGATTTGTCACTATTTCCAAAAGAACTCAAGAGTCATTTGCAGTACTTTCCCATCTAGCCATTACATAAGTAGTCAAATGAGCAACAACACATAATATTTTGGGTTGGATTAATTCTTTTGCCTTTGTATGGTATTTGCTCATCAGTCAAAACATATGCATCAATATGCATACCATCTATTGCTCCTATACAATCCTAAAAATTAAAAAATAGATTAAAATAAAATTTAATCACAAGGACATAATTAAAATAGTAATTAAATATATGGATGTACCTGAAAATATGGAAAAAAAAATTGAATTATGTTGAATCTCAGGAGGTGTATTAGTAAAAGATGGTGGAGTAATGACTCTTTTTGTAAAACGATTAACTGCATATAAGACTTTTCAAAAGTACTTCGAAATTGTCCAAGTCGAATGTTGAAAGCATTCTGCGTTGACTCTAATTGTCTCACTATGCCCTATAGTCATCAAGAAAATTGTTACTTATTTCTCCACAGTCAAATGACTTGTTTCCTTTAAGCCTCATAAACTCTTCAACTCATCACATAATCTTGAGAAGATTGTCTTTCTCATTCTTAAGTTTTCATAAATTCTTGTAGGATTTCCATTCAAAAGTTCTAAAATCCAATAATGACCTGGTACAGTAGAAGTTCTACATGGTTATATTTGTAAATGAAAATATTTGTTCTCCTCCACATCTACAAAAATAATATGAATACTTTCTTCAGTTCATCATCAGAACCTGATTAGAAATCTAATAAGAAATCCATGTATCTACAATGTCAACATTAAATAATTAATAAAATATTCATTCAAGTATATTTAATCAAATAT
>JANSVB020000141.1:201959-212082 GCA_025504935.2 Erythroxylum haughtii | reverse complement strand
AAGACTTGGATTATGACATTATGTATGATAAATTATGATTTGTATCTTGGATTGAGGATTTAATATGATTTGGATTTGGATTATGTGTTTTGGAATTGTTTTTGAATTTGATTAAGGATTTTTGAAGTATTAGGTATAGGATTGCGTTTGTATATGCTGAGATCCCGGACGGAGGGTTCGGTGGATTTTGATGTTTGTGTGATTGATTGAAAATTATAGAAGTGTTTTTAAACCCTTGCAGGTTTTAGATTTATTAAAATGCAGCCGTTATGCTGCCCAATTTTTGATAAGAAAACTTGGTTCTATGGCAAAGATAGATAAGGATTGGTTAATATTATTTGATTTGAGTTTTTGTTTAAGATTTGGAATTGTTTAATTCCAAGTGGAAAAAGTATATTGCTTTGAACGAGATTTGCGCTTAGAAATGTGATTGAATAAAGATGAGAGAAAAAAATTTATACCGGTTTCGAAAAAAGGATCCCAACGCAACGTTTTTCTAAAGTGTATGCCTTCGGATGTCGGGTTCAATTTTTGTCCCGCCTGTGTTTGTTTTGATTTTGAATTCGTTTTCCGATTTCGTTTCCGTATCTTGTGATCCGATTCTGTGCTTTGTTTCCGCTTCGTATTCGTTTCACTTTGTCTATTGCTTTGATTTCCGTTACGACATTTCGATTCACATTTTCGATTCGATTCATTTTTGTTTCTTTCGCTTCCGTTTTTTCGGTTGGGATCCGGTCTCCGGATTGGGTTCCAACACACACCAATTGTAGTAGTATCTTCAAAAATATGACACATGTCTAAAAATTCCTTATATCCTTTTTTCTTGAATCTGTGAGTCATTTTATGCACCTATAATGATGAAAAAGATAAATGAGAATGAATATTATATAATATGATATATTAATAAAACAAAAGACATATTTTATCTTAAATAGATTTTCCCAACATTCATTTGTAGCATTAATTTCACCAATAAAAGAGTTGTAACCGATTCCTGTTTCTTTGAGTAAGTTCTTTAAATTCTTCAATCTGGCCCTTAGTCCATTATACTTATTCTTCAATTGAATATAAGTATACTCCTTATTGAATTTTGTTTGAAGCCCTATTTTAATATTCTTCTAACCAGATTTGGAAAAGGTAGTAGTCGTTCGATTTCCCTTCTTCACTTCTTCAACCATAAATAAGATTAAATACATCTCTATAATATCATTCCATACCCCATCTTTTTCATTTACTTCCATACAATCATTGTAATTATTCATATTGTTTAAGCCTTCCATCACTAAATATAATAACATATAAGTGACATCAATCATAATAATATTTACAAAGTATTAAGTTTAAAATAAACATGTGACAATTATAATAATTTCTAAAAAATATTCGGTATCTAAGCTTATACATAAATTAAAATTTCATTATATGTGAAAACTTGATAGCAAAACCACTACAGTAAATCAAAGCATTATTTTATTTTGGCTTTAGCTTAAGATAATAAGCCACTTCAACAGGATTCACAAGCAAATGCATTTAATGTAAGTATGGCTACATATATATCAAATTCAACTAACGTATAAATGCATTTAATGTTTAGTTCTCCACGGTTATAAGCAACAATAAGCTACGTGAAGACAAGAAGACAATAACAGGCTTCAACGTGAAGAACTCACGTACAAATGCATTTAATGTTTTGGTTCCCCACACTTAAAAGAAACAACGGTTCTCCACACTTAAAAGAAACAAGAGCTATTATGTGATGCCAAATAACAGGAAGACTATGATAAGACTAGGCTTCACTTTTGATAAAGTCATTTAATGTGACAGAGTAAGCTTCACTTTTGTAACAATAGGAAGATTACGTGAAGGCTAGGCTTTGAAGACTAGGCTCTGCGGCATTAAATGATGTGTTGCTACATTAAATGATGTGAAGACAAGTGATCCACTCTATGCGTAAGATACGTGAAGACTAGGCTCTGCCGCATTAAATGATGTGCTGCTACATTAAATGATGTGAAGACAAGTGCTCCACTCTACACTAAAGACGCGAGGATGAGAAGAAAAAAGCTATAGAGACGTAAGACAAGGAAAAATAATAACGAGAAGTTCAAGAATAAAATAGTTGCAAAGACGAAGGCATGAGGAAAAAGAAAACAACTATAGCTGTCTCATATTTAAAAGACGCAAGGATTAAGAAACGTTATTTTGGTTCTTTATAAAGAATCAGATGAGGTATTCGTTAAGTTTAGTAGAGGAGGTGAAGCAAAAACTAAATAGCTAAAAGTGTGTCATCTTCTTTATCATGACACAAAATTGCAGAAGTTTATTCTCAAAGCAGAAGTTATACATGTTGCTTTCAGTAAGTATAGCTACATCTCTTTTTCTTTTCACGGTTTTCATCTCTCCTCCATCACGCCTAGTTTCTTTATTTTTTTATAGGTCTAATGTTATAGACAAAAGAGACAAGAGAAATTGCAGAAGCAACAGATAAATATAAAAACAAACCCAGAGATATTGCAACACTGGTGAAGACGCAGAAGACGAAGTCGGCATAGAGAAGAGAAAAACTTGAATATGATATGTTTTTATGAGAAAAATGTTTATGAAAACTTGTTTTCAAAAATCACAAAAACGTTATTTTTACTTTTTCGTGAAATATATGCTTTTTTATTTTTAAAAACAAAATATATGTGTGTTTACGAAACACGATTTTAAAAGTTGCTTTTTAATTTACAAAATCCACAACAAAAAACCTTTAAAAACAAAAACAAACAACCCCTTAGCTGACAATTTATAGGATCATAAATTAATTGAATATTAACCTACTTTTACTCTGCGATAATAGGCTGAATAAAGAGGCAACAAGTATCACCCAATAATCAGACTTCCTCCCCCAAAAGAGATGGTCGAAAAGCTTATCAATCGACTTGACGTAATTGTTGTTGTTGACTAGGAACGAATGCTTAGCTTTAAGGAAAGCCTTGGAGTTTATGTCATAAAAGATGGTCTCTGGGATAGGTCTTGCGTGGATAAGGAATTGTGATCACAATCAGAGCGAGGAGAGAAAGATGTTAGCAAAATCTTTGATAAAATTTTCACCACACCTCCATGAATTCTCTATCATGATGACAGAGTAGGACATTCGAAGATAAAAGAGGAAGAGTATTACCAGGAAAATTAGGTTTTGTGTTTTAAAATGTAGTAACTATTAAATAATTAATTAAAGGTTGGTAGGGCAGTAGAACCTGACGAGATACACATAAAAGTATGGAAGAGTCTAGATGAAGAGGGTATTATTTGGCTATCCAAGCTTTTTAATATAATTATTAAGTATGCCAAAATGTCAGACGAGCGGAGGCATAGTATGATAATTCCTTTATTCAAGAACAAAGGAGACATTCAAAGCTACAACAACTACAAAGGCATTAAGTTACTCAGTCATACCATGAAATTATAGGAGAAAGTGATCGACAAGAGAGTAAGAAAGGATGCTCATATGTCGAAAAACAAATTGGCTTCATGTCAGGAAGGTTTACAACAAAAGCTTTAAACCTCCTTAAAAGGTTAATGAAATACTACAGGGAAAGAAAACGCAACCTTCACATAGTTTTTATTGATTTAGAGAAGGCGTATGATAGGATTCCAAGGGAAATCACGTGGAAGTTTTTAGAAGTTAAGGGAGTTTCGATGACTTACATACAAATTATTAAGAATATATATGATGGTGTAAAAACGAAAGTAAGGATGATTGAAGGAGATACTGAGCCCTTTTTTTTATAGATATTGGGCTACACAAAGGTTTTGCTTTGTGTCCCTTTCTATTTGCAATAGTAATTGTTGAGCTCATCGAGAACATTCAAAGGAATGCGTCTTGGTATATGTTATTTGTTGATGACATTGTTTTAATGGATGAGACAAAAGAGGGGGCCAATGATAAGCTTAAGCTTTAGAGAGATACGTTATACTCAAAGGGTTTTAAATTGAGTAGGACTAAGACTGAGTACGTGGAGTGTAACTTTTCGGGACATAGGGTGGCTACAGATGTGCTAGTAAAGATTGATTCATAAGCTATACCACAAAAGGAGTGTTTTAAATATTTAAGATTTATCATCCAGAGCAATGGAGAATTTAATAAAGACATAATTCACCGAATCAAGATCAGGGTGGCTGAAATGAAGAGGTGTTTCAAGAGTTTTGTATGACAATAAGATACCAATTAAGCGTAAAGGCAGATTTTATTGTGTAGTGATTAGGCCAGCCATGCTTTATGGGTGGAGTGTTGACCCATTAAACAAGTTTATAGTCATAAGTTAAAGGTAACGGAGATGAGGATGTTCCGTTGGATGTGCAGCCTTACTAAAAGGGATAAGGTAAGGAATGTAATGATAAGAGACAAACTAAAGGTGACAAATATTATTGAAAAATTAAGAGAGACAAGATTTATGTAATTTGGATATGTTAAGAGGAGACATCCGGACGCTCTAGTGAGGAGATGAGAGATGATTGTACTTATAAATTGTAAGAGAAAAGCAGGGAGGCTTAAAAAGAATTGGAGGGAGATGATAAAAAATGATATGACTATGTTGGAATTTACCGAGGACATGACCCATAATAGAAAACTTTAGTATGCTATGATTCAAGTTAAGGATCCCTCATAATGAGATCCTGATAGTTCTCGTATATCTTTTAACTTTTTCCTATTGTAGCTAGCCTATGTGGTAAATACGTATTATTATTATTATTATTATTATTAGAATCTTTAGTATTTTCATTAATATTGTTATTATTATTTTGTTTATATATTAATATTAGTATGATTCTTCTTATTATTTTATATTTTTATCATTATTATTGTTATTATTAGTGTTAGTGCTATTATTATTATTATCATCATCATTAGGATCTTTAGCATTGTCATTAATATTTTTAATATTATTTTGTTTATGAATATTAATGTTAGTATGATTCTTCTTCTTCTTCTTATTTTATATTATTATCAGTATTATTTTTATTATTACTAATAAAGTTAAAATAATAATAATAATTAGGATTTTAGTATTGTCATTAATATTGTTATTATTATTTTGTTTATGAATATTAATGTTATACGAGTCTTCTTCTTCTTCTTATAATAATAATAATAATAATAATTATTATTATTATTATATTTGATTTTTTAATTATTTGTAGCTATTAGTTATTTTATTTGATTTTCATTTTCCCCTGTTATTAATATTATTTTATTTAGTTATTTTTATCTTAATTTTAATCTATTTTTCCTTCTTTTCTTCATTCATGTGAGTCATTTAAAAATAACTTCTCTGCTAGTTAAGAATAAGGCTGTGTACTACTACATTTTTCCAGACCTTACATCTCAACAATATTTTTATTTAATGTTGTTATTGTTGTAAATAATTAGTTAAAAGACAAAGGGACATGTACAACAACAAGAGAAGTATAAAAATCCAATGTGGCCAATCACATTAATGACGTTAACAAGAAACTTGACTTTAAACAATTTTTGTAATAATTTAAAAGTTTAATTATTTTAGTGTCATTTTTTAAAATTCAAACTTGGGTTGCAAAATTGAGTTTGAGATTTTATAATATATTGAACAGTTATTAACATGTAACTAAAATGTTCCATTTATTCAATTCATCCTACTTTAAGCTATATAGAATCATTAATAGTAAACTTATCCATAATAAAAGAAATAAATTAATTTATTTTTATTATGAAAAATTTTATATTCAAATAGTCAAAATTTTGAATTCTTAAATACTAGGCTGCAATATGCTAATAAATCTAAATTTAATAATACAGAAATAATCGAAGAATAATTCATAAGGAAATTTATGCTTGTCTTTAAATAAAATAATCATTTTAAATACATAATTACTCTAACTTTTTCTTAATTTAGTTCATAAATTAAGAAATAACATAAATCAAAAGAACTCAATATGATGAATATTGAAATCTTGAAGTCTTACTTAATAGAATCTTCTTCTTTCTTTCTAAGGGAACTTGGTTATTATTTTAATGTTATAATTGGACTCGCTAATAATTTATTTGCTTCTAATGTCTACCTTATATGTTTTAAATATATTTTAGTATTCCAAATATAAATGATAAGTAGAGATGACAATTGGATCCGAGCTAAACAACTTATCTTAAAGTAGACACAAAGTCAATGAGTCAAATCCGAATTGACCAGGCCTTGGGTTGAGCTCAAGCTGAGGTTAGGTCTAGCCTAATGCTCGACCCTTATAAGCAAAGCGATGTCATTTCGTTGAAGACGACATCATTTTTGCTTTTTTTTTTTAATTTTGTAAAAAGTTGGTGTCAAATTAAGTCGGGCTCAAGCTCAAGTTGGATCGGGCCTCAAGTCAAGCCCAATCCCACGTAGCAAGGGTTCCCCATGTTTAGATTGGGCCCGACCCCTTGTAGCAGGGGTTCTTAACCCGAGTCATTATCATCCCTGACTAGTGTTTAAGAAATATACAACCTAAAGGTTGATCCACAAAAATAATATATAAAAACCAATAATAGTGAATATTCCACTCCTGAAATAAAGGCAAATACAAACATTCCCTTTTAAGATAAAGATAAAGCAATTATTTAACACTAAGCTGTCGAGAAATGGATAAAACTTGGCATTTTCTAAAATTCTAATCATGTTGTTGCATAATTATTCCACCTTTATACTTTGGTGATTAGGAATTAATCCAAAGATGTATGAATTAAAGATTTGGTGTGTTGACTTACAAGGATATTCAAGTCAAAATGTAGCATATAATTTTTTTAAAACCATAAAAAATTATTAGACGTCTATTTTTTTTTATTATGGCATGTATGAAATTTTATTAAAAAAATATGAAAATTATTTATACATAAAGAAAATAAGATTGTAATTTATTATTTAAAATCTTAATAAATGTTCCCTTAATTTAATTTTTATTAAATAAGCTTTGTACTTACAGATTATATTTTAAAAGAATGTATTGTACACTAGATTAAGAGTCTGGATATAACTATAAAGGGAAAAGACAAGGGTTCTTTAACTAGTTTTACATACTTTTCTTAAAATTTAAAATTATTAATTTTCTAAATTTTAGAAAATTATTTTTATTGCAAAGTTAACAATTAAATACATATGATAAATATCACACATAAACTAATAAAAAAGTCAGTTTTTCAAACTAATTTAAAATAATTTAAATCAACCAAAATTAATAATTTATTATAATTATATTAAATTACGACCTTAACTAGTTTAAATAGAGATTAAGAAATGTATATAGCTGTTATGACATTGATATTTGAATATTTCACATACTTTTTTTAACATTATGTGTGTTTTTAATAAAATAAATAATTAAAATTTATAAAACTTTGTATGCAATGCCCATCACACTATGGGAATTGGTCGTGGCTGAAGTCATTATCTTAACCGCAAGGAAGGAGATGCCGAAGGCAAAGCTAGTGACTGAGGTGAAGTTATAACAAGATAACCATATTGGAAGATGCGACTATATCACCCCCTTTTCAGGGAGAGATAATGCTTCTATCAAGAATGTTTTATAAAATTCTTGGATTTCCAAATTTGGAGTATCTTATTTTCACGCAATTCATAGAGTTTAACAAGCACTTGATATTTTGGAGTCAGTTATGCTAGACGTGTTCAATTGGGTGAAATTTTTGAATTAGATCATGACACTTTGAATTCCGAGAGTGATATATCATAAATAACAAAACATATAAAGTTTACAAAAAATAAATATGATTGTATTAAGCTAATATATTTAATTACGTAATTTATAGTCACTTTGTATAAAATTTTATTTAATAATTCTTATAAATAAATTATAAACAATTTTATCATATTCTTATGTATACATAATTATTATTTTATATAGGAAAGAATTTAGGTTTTTTGATTTAATCCTAGATTTTTTAAATTTATATTTTTAACCAATATTTAATCGATATTTAAGATGTGGGTTAATACTACAGAATCTGGTACGGAGCTTTGGTCGGCATTCCGCGGTACAAAAAGGGATTCTAAACATCGCTTCAGATGCAAGAAAGTTTCATATATTTTACTTAATTATAATTTTAAAAATTTATAATTCATTTTGCAAAAAAATAAATTTTAGAGTGAGCGAAATTTTATAAAACTAAAAAATTAAATTAAAATTTTATTAAATAAAGTCATAAATATCTATTAAATAAACAATATAACTTATTTATTATCCATTAAATTATCAGTAAAATAAAAAAAGTGTTAAGTAATCGTTTCATTACAATAACTTAAGCTGTTGTATGAGACCAACTTAATTGGTTTTATATATTTACTAACACATCCTCAAGTAAAAATTTTTTAGGCTTGAAACTTGCACAAATTTAGGGGGCGCTTGGTTCATAGAGGGGAATGAAAATGAGAATGAGAATAAATATAGTGTGGAATGAGAATTGATATAATCATTATAATGATGATGGTTGGTTAAGATAAAGAAATGATTGCCATTACTATTGATGGTGGTTGGTTTGTTAAAAATGTTAAGAAATTACTCTATGTTATGCTGAATAATAGGTAGGTAGTAAGATTTGAATCATGACCACTATCACAAAAACTCTAATATCATATTAAGTGACCGTTTCACTGGCTATTTTTGTGAGAATAATTTAATTAATTTTTTATATTCAATTACAAAAAAAGAGAATTTTCGTTTCACACTGTACATTTTGGCGGTTAACGGCTTGCACGTTTAAATCCAAAAATCAGAATAATAAAATAATAAAATATGCGAATTATTAAATTGCTCTCTCTCTCTCCTCCGTTTCAATCCTCTGTTTTGTTCGTGCTAACCTCTAATGTTCCACTTCCCGCGAAAAAATCTTCACTTTCTCTCTCCATCGCCTTGTCTATCTCCCCCTATATATATCTCTCTCACAATTTGATTCTTAGTTTCTCTTCTAGAACAATCTTTGTGTGATGTTCGTGACGTCGTGATTTGTTTATACTCTCACAATGCAGTGAAGAGCTTGAAAACTCGATCGTAACCGTCGCAGAGGCAAGGCTTATCCATGTCCTCGCCGTCTTCAACTCCGAAGTCGTACAAGCACCGGAAGATTCCTCCGGTACCTCCTCGCCGGACGCAGAGGCCCGTCACAGATGATAGCAACCCCGAGGGGGGTGGTCGGTGCGATGGGAGGGCGGAGGAGCAGTCTAGTAGAGGAAAGGCCGGCGAGGTAGTCTCGGCGTCGAGTCTCGGGTTGAACCATATTCGGACCCGGTCTTCTGCGTGTCCGTCGCCTCTGGGGCTCTCGTCGGCAGGTATTCCCACGGCTTCGAAGCTTGGGAATAACGATGGCAGAAGCAAAGAGGAAAAAAGTGGGCCTGATTCGAACTTCTATAGTAATAATAATAGCAACTTTACGCCAATTAAGCAAGGTAATCGTCATTTAGTTTTGTTTGCTTTTGGTGGAGAGTATCCAGCTTTTGGTGTTTTAATGGAAGAAACGGTTATGGACATGTTCTGTAAAATTTTGTAAGACTGGCTCCGAATAAACTGAGCACTTACAGGTCTAAACAAAGTCTCATCTTAAAATCAATTGATAACAGGAGTAATAAATTAAACTTGTTTAATTTCATATACTCTTTTAATATCAGACAAACTTTTACTTATATTTTAAAACGTTTCTTTTTATATGTGGAACTTAATATATGATGGTGAGTTGGTGACGACTGGTTTAAGAACAATTTGTTCTATTATCATGTTAAATTTTATAAAATTAGGCTTAAATAAATTTATCATATATAAACTCAAATAAAGTTTTATCCTGAAATTAATTGGTGATAGAAAGATTAACTAAGGATTCTTATATGCATGATTAATTCAGCAGGGAAAAGGGCGTGTTGGAGCCAATCGAAATCTTTGAAATATTCATCATCGATCAATCCAACTCTGGAGGTATGTTCTCTGTTTACGTATTGCATTGGTGGTAATTTTCTCTATAAGCTCAGTTTTATATGTGAGAATGTACTATTTTGTTCTTTTTCTTTCTTTCATTCCCTGCATAGACAGAGTAATCTTGCAACGTTTTTCAATGAACTTCAGTCAC
>JANSVB020000141.1:152259-165990 GCA_025504935.2 Erythroxylum haughtii | reverse complement strand
TGTAATCTGGATTGCCAACCCTACAAAGGTAATCAAATAGCCTGAGGTAGACTTTCTTGTATCAACATATCCTGTTAAATCATAATCATTATAACCTGAAAGAAAAGGCTTCCCTGTTCTAAAACAAAGACTCACAATAGATGTCATTTAGAGATATCTTATAATCCATTTCACAGCATACCAATGGCCTATTCCTGGATTAGAAAGAAGCATGTTATCTATACCAACAACATGAGCAATATCTGGCGTAGTGCAAACTATAGCATACATTAAACTACCCATAACTAAAGCATATTTTCCTTTTCCTTCTCATCTGAAGGACATTGCTTTCTACTCAACTTAAAGTGCATTCTCGGAGGTGTACTTACGGCTTTAGCCTTATTCATGTTGAATCTCTGAAGTACTTTTTCAATGTACTTCTCTTGTGATAGCCATAACTTCTTGGCCTTTCTGTCATGAATGATCCTTATGCAAAGAATCTGTCTTGTTGGTCTTAAGTCTTTTATAGCAAAATACTTGCTCAGATCTTTCTTCAACTTAACAATCTTGCAAGTATTATGACCAACAATAAGAATATGATTAACATATAGCAGCAAAGTGATAAAGTCATCATCAAAGAATTTACGCATACAAACACAATGATCAGAGGAAGTCTTATTGAAGCCTTGCTATTTCATAACTGAATCAAACTTTCTGTACCATTGCCTTGGAGCTTGTTTCAAACCATACAAGCTCTTCCTTAATTTGCAAACATAATCCTCTTTCCCTTTGACTATAAAACCTTCTGGCTGCTTCATATATATCTCTGCATCCAAATCACCATGAAGAAAAGTAGTCGTAACATCTATATGATTAATCTCCAAATTAAGGTGTGCTGCCAAACCCAACACAACTCGAATGGACGACATATTCACTACTGGAAAAAAGATTTCTTCAAAATCAACTAGTTTCTTTTCACAAAAGCCCTTGACAATCAATCTAGCTTTCTATCATGGAATTGAAGTACCATCTTCATGTTTCAATATGAAAACCCATCGGTTCTTCAAAGCTTGTCTGTTCTTAGGCAACTTAACCACATCAAATGTGAGATTATCATAATGTGATTTCATCTCGTTTTCCATTGCTTCAAACCACTTCTCCTTCTGCTCACTATCCGTGGCTTCCTCAAAATTTTTTGGCTCTCCCCCTTCAAAGATAAGTACATACTCATTAGGAGAATAACGTGATGAAGGTCTCCTTACTCTAAGAGATCTTCTAAGGGAAGTCTCTAGAGCCTCTGTAAGTGTTGGTTGTTGATCCATTACGACATCATGTACTTGAACATCATGATCTTGATGGTCATTTCTAGCTACATTTGGGGTATTATTTATAGAAATTGGCTCAACATCAACTAAGCGATCACTGTTATGAGAATCTCTTCTCTCTGCCTTCTCAAAATTCTCAATAGTTTGATCTTTAAAAAACACCACATCATGACTTTTGACAAGTTTCTTCTTAATTAGATCATACAATCGATAACTAAACTCATCTTGACCCTAACCAATAAAGATACATTGTTGGGCCTTAAAATCCAATTTTGACCTCTCATCCTTAGGAACATGAACAAATGCTTTGCAACCAAAAACTCTCAATTGATCATAAGAAACAACCTTACCAAACCAAACTCTATTAGGAACATCACCATCCAAAGCTATAATAGGTGACAAATTGATAACATGAGCAACTGTGCAAAATGCTTCGGCCCAAAAGGAATCTGGCAACTTTGCTTCTACAAGTAAGCATCTAACCCTCTCCGCTAAAGTTCTATTCATCCTTTCTGCTAAACCATTCAATTGAGAAGTTTTTGGAGGAGTTTTCTGATGTCTAATACCTTGCTCTCTATAATATTTATCAAATGGTCCACATTATTCACCACCATTATCAGTTTGTCTTTCAACTAAGGTATGAAATTCTTTAAATTTCTCGAAAACCTAATCTTTGGTCTTTAAAGCATAAACCCAAACCTCATCTTCAATATCCCCAAAATTTCTAGGAGTATAAGAACTGAAGAATTCCTTTCTTGGTGTAATATGATAAGAAACACCAATATCTACAACCCAATTAGTCTCATGACTTACCAAAATGATAACACTTTCCTAGCAACACGATTCTGATCAACACTGTCCTCCTTTTCCTGTTTCATTTCCTTTTTCAACTTAGAGCAATATTTCTTAATATGCCCTGCCTTACCACAATGATCACGTACAAAATTTTTGTACTTAGACCTTGATTTGTTTCTACTTTTCTCTGTACCTTTCTGACCTTTGAATTTGTTTCTCCCCTTCTCTTTTGTAATCAAAACATCAAATTGTGAAGATGATGTAAAAGAGCCTCGAGATCTTCTTCTCACTTCCTCATTCAAGCCACTACTCTTCACATATTCCATAGTTACCACAGCATTACGAGCAGAATTGGTACGTGAAACACGAAAAGTTTCCCAATAATCAAGTAAAGTATTAAGCAACCAAAGTCTCTATATCTCATCATCAAATCTTATACCCATTCTAGACAGTTGATTAATAACACCCTGAAAATCATTCAAATAATCAGAAATAGCACTGCCCTCCTTATACTTCAAGTTCATCAACTGCTTGAGTAAAAATAATTTGTTATTTCCTGTCTTCGATGCATAAAGTTGCTCAAGCCAATCTTATGGAGTTTTGGCATGTGTATCATTAAAAATATGATTAAGAACATTATCTTCTACCTATTTTCTAATAAACCCACATACTTGTTGATGTTCAATTTTTCAATCTTCATCAGACATAGACTCAAGTTTATTAGTGGAAAACACAGGCGAATACATTTTTTTCACAAATAATAAATCTTTCATCTTACCCTTCCATTTATGGTAATTGGCTCTATTCAAGCAAATGATTCTACTAGTATTAACCTCCATAATTCAATTGGACCAAAAGGATTACCACTGTGTTAGGAAAAACTCGGTATTGCTAAATTATGCGGAAGTGTAAACTCAATATCAAAACTTCCCAAATCTATTTGAGCAATAGGATTAAGTAAATACTAGCAACAATTTGTCAACAATAACAACAAATCAAACACAAGTAACGACACCAAAATTTTAACATGAAAACCTGTTCAAATTAAGAGTAAATATCACAGGACCTCCTGTCTAAAAAATAGCTCCACTAAATTAAAATGTGTACAAATATCCTCTTTTTAAAGGCACAAACTCAGCACCAATAAGAGGAATAAGCAACTACATAAGATAACATTGTTAGGAACATAAAAAGAGAGAAATTACCAAAAACGCGTCACTGTTCTAAGACTTCGATTTGAACATCCAGAGCTCCAAATGAAAAAGTGACCGTTCAAAATATAGAGGACTCTCTTAAGAACATACTCCTAAATGTTTAGCTTGATCGATGAGTGTGGATCGAGAAGAAAAGTGAATCTGGTCGTCCAAAAATATTACAACTATTTTGCTCTCTCCTTCTGTTGTGTCGACTCCCACGATTGGAGAAGAAGCTAATATGTGGAAGACAAAAAATAAGTAAAATTCATAGGAGGGGACAAGACATTAGTTTTTCCATATAAGACGAGGCCCACAGCCCAACAGTATGAAGTTGAAAAGAACATCCTCCATCATTGGGTTAGATATAGAGGCTAATATATAAGAGATATTTCTTTTCTTTTCTATATACTTTAAAATGAAGAGTGAGCCTTTTGAGAGTGTTTGAAATTGCCAGTGCAATTACAACATGTGAGCTTGAGATTAAGGTTAGAAGATCCTTTCAAGAATGACCTAGGCCTCTCTAGCAGTAGAAACTCTCACTTTGTTAGTTTGAATTTTCTCACAGATGATGGTTTTAAGCCACAAGAGGACCAATATATCCCTTTTCTTCCAAAGAGCTAATTTAGGATTAGATTTTTTAACATAAGATTAAGCTATGTCTTCCCCTTATTGTCCTTGAATGAAGAATAGTGGTGGCGCAATTTCATTACCGATAAAGCCATCTAAATCAAAGGCTTCTAAGGATGATAGAGCATTTGTGCTATACAAATAATAGTTCTCTTTCCAACAAAGTTTTTACGGTTGCATTAACTGAAATTTAATATTAATTATAGTTAGTCAAGTTCAAAAAAAGTTTTCAAATTCAAATTTAGTATTATCGAGATATTTAATTTTAAATAAATTAAACCTATTAATTTTAGTCACGAGTATGTCCTGTTGAGTTTGTCCTTAACTAAACATTGTCAATCTATGCCGGTGGCACTCTAAGGAAACTTGGAGAGCCGACAGTGTCCAGCAATACAAGCAGGCACGAGTAGGATTGGATCATTGGCAACTCTCGAGCCCCAAGTTGGCCACTGGCTTATATTGAAGACCCCACTCACTGCTGGGGCGTTTACACCGGTCTCCAATTAGCCTAGGACCTGGGATTCCGATGAATCGACGTCGAAGTCGATTCGCTCGAGGTCATTAATATCCTCTCAGCCTCTCACGGACCACTAATGGAGGATCTTTCTTTGATTGCAGTTATCCGAGGATTACTGCAACGCGACTGGGAGGTCAGGTTGCATCATGCCTTTCAAGAGGCCAACCAGTGTGTTGACATATTGGCTGCTCTTGCTCGAGTTTTAAGCCCGGGACTGCACTTCCTCCAGGACCCACCGCGGTTTCTTCAGGAGCTCCTCCACCGCGACGTGCAAGGAGTGGCGTATCCCTGCCTACCACGCTAGTTCTGTGTTCTATTTTTTCTTCCCTTGTATTAAAAAAAAGACCCCACTCACTCACATATGTTGAAGCTGAAACATGTATTGATACTTGATTGAATTGCACTGTTTTGGTCTTCTAAATCTTTATTTTAATAGTTCATCACGGATTCACTTGGTCACCATAATTATTTAAGGGATTGTACAAAAAAATAGTTAAATACTCAACCAACCTTAGATATTTTTTAATTATACTATACAAAGCAATCAACTCGAAATTGGATTCCTATACAAAGCAAATGTCGATTAGGAGATGGAAAACATTAACTTCACTTCTATAAAGAACAACAACAATCACCCACTGTTTCTCATCTAATCTTCCCAAATTTCCCACAAACGATGTCTTCCACTCCAGAATTAACTCGTAGGTCTCCAACAGTTCACAAGGTTTCTCTATCGTAATGTGCAATTCTACCAGAATTTGATTACATTACTGACGCTATGAACAAACTGTCATAACATCACATGGCATGCATCTCAAAACACAAGATACATGCATATTAACCATGTATATAGCAACAGAAGCATAACCGAGACATACTTCTAGCTATTCCTTCGCCGATGTCCCAGATAATTTTGAATCTTCTAGCCTCACTCTTACACGATGAGATGATGTTTATTTGCGTGTGTTGGAGGATAGGGATCCAAAGCTAGTTTTTAAACCGTTTCAACACCTCTGCCTATCACAGAGGAGGAAACTCAGAAGCATGGGTGTTAACGTGTGCATGATGAAGGGTTAATGCATTGAATTGACCATAATCTCAACAACACGAATAGTAGGTAGATTTTAAAAAAATCATACATTTTCCTAGTTGGTCCATTTAACCCAACACCAAACATAACAAGAAATTAAATATATGAATCATGGTGATAGGTCCTCTTATAGTGAGTATTATCTTCCATGTATTACATATATAAAATTTTTCATTACTAGCCCTTAAACTTAATAAATAAACCTTATGTTTATTCTAGGTCTAAATTAGATGATATTTCTCAAAACCAATTAAATATATGTGTGTACAAAAACATATGAGAAAATATCTAATTAAATAAGAGTTCCATTGAAGCAACAAATGTACAACAAAAATCACATTATGAAACCAATTCCTATTTGCACTACGTGATCCTTAAACTGCTTAACTGGCATGCCTTTAGTTAAAAGATCCGGAATTATCAAATCAGTGCTAATGTGCTTTATGATAACTTTCCTTTCCTTAACACATTCTCTTATGGCTAAGTACTTAATGTCGATATGTTTACTTCGACTTCCACTCTTGTTATTTCTAGCCATAAATATTGCAACTGAGTTGTCGCAGTACATCCTTAATGACTTAGAAATTGAATCAACAACTCTAAGTCTAGATATGAAACTCTTCAACTATACACCATGCAAGGTGGCCTCAAAACGTGATACAAACTCAGTCTCTATAGTGGAAGTAGCAATCAGGGTCTGCTTGGCACTTCTCCAAGATATAGCTCCACCAGCTAGCATAAAAATATAACTAGATGTTGATTTCCTTGAATCAATGCAGCCAGCAAAGTCTGAATTGGAGTATCCAACTACTTCTAGGTTCTCAGTTCACTTGTACATAAGCATGCAATCTTTTGTGCCCTGAAGATATCTCATAACCTTCTTTGCAGTTTTCCAGTAGTCAATATCTAGATTACTCTGATATCTACCTAACATTCCAACAGTATATGCGATGTCAGGTCAGTGCAGATTTGAGCATACATAAGGCTTCCAACAACTGAAGCATATGGAATGTTCTTCATGTGTTCCAATTCAAAATCATTCTTTAGGCATTGATTCAAACTGAATATATCACCCTTCACTATGGGTGCTATACTTGGTGCACAATCTTTTATTCGAAATCTCTCTAAAACTTTGTTGATATAAGTCTCTTGAGACAAACCCAAAATGCCTCAAGATCTTTTTCTATGAATCTTGATGACAATGACATAAGATGCCTATCCCCATATCTTTCATATCAAAATTCTTTGAGGGGTGTTTGGAAAGGAGTGAATTGAATTCAATACTGCAATTGAATTCAATTCACATGTTTGGAAATATAAAAAATAGATGGGTTCAATTCATGCAAGTAATTGAAACTCATCTCTTTTATAAATTGAATTCACTCCTCCAAGTATAGGAATTCAATTACATTGAAGCGTGAAGAAGACATTTTTGAATAAAAAATTGTTGTTTGTTGTGAGTTTATAACCAGACATTCATCAAAGTTTATATATTTATTATGGGTTTTTATTGAGTATAATTCTTTGCTTTGTATTTCTTATCAAGAATCACTCTGTGTCATTCAAAGGTAGCGTCTTGCTTTTTTGCTCATTCGTTTTTAGATTACTTCACTTCTCACTCTCTTCTGCTTCACTTGATTGGATTCTAAAGACTATTAATTAGAATATTATTAATAATTAATTACTATAATATAATTAATTAAAATATATTTCATTCATTAATTAAAATATTGTAATTAATTAATTAATTAAAATACAATTAATTAATTAAAATACAATTAATTAATTACAATATAATTAATTAATTACAATATTTTAATTAATCAATATATTGTAATTGATTAATTACAATATAAGTAATTAAAATACGTTTAATTAATTAATTAAAATATAATAAATTTTTATTTCTCGATATTTTTTACAAATTAACTACTGTTAATGGTAATAGTAATAATTCATTCCTCTTAACCAACCATCATAATTATAATAATAATATTTATTATCGTTCCTTACTATATTCATTCTCATTCCAAACAATGTAATTGAATTCATTTCTAATATTACTGAGTTTGTGTCCAAACGGTGTAAATTGAATTCAATTCAATTTCATTAATATAATTGAATCCAATTTGTTAATGAATTCAATTCAAAAGTTTCCAAACAGCCTGTGAGAGAAATTGTTTCACCTCATATAGCAAACCCTTATCATTAGTCGCAAGTAAAATGTCATCCATGTATAACACAAGAAAACAAGTCTTACTCCTACTAGCCTTCTAGTATAAACATTGGTTCATTATATTCTCTTCAAAATCGAATGAAGTGATAAACTCAGGAAATTTTAAATACCACTGTCGGGAGGCTTGTTTTAATCCATTTATGGATTTATTAAACTTGCAGAATAAATGCTCACTATCACTAGAGGAGAATCCTTCAGGTTGTTTCATGTAAACCTTTTCCTTTAGTTTACAATTAAGGAGAGCCGTTTTCACATCCATTTGATGTAACTCAAAATCAAAAAGAGCTACTAATGCCATGATTACACAAAGAAAATCTTTCTTAGATACAGGAAAAAAGTCTCCGTGTAGTCGATTCCTTCCCTCTGAGTGAATCCTTTAGCAACAAGTCTTGCTTTATATCTCTCAATGTTGCCTCATGAGTCTTTCTTTGTGAACAAGCAGACTTAAATGTGAACAAGCTAGTAACCGCCTTTTAGAGAGAAGAGAAAGAAAATGTATTTGTTATCTATTTAACTTAAAACCCAGTTGCTGTTACGACATATACATGAAAACAGAGCTACACTACACTTATCTATCAATGCTACACTATTAACTGTTAACGAACAACTGACTAACTATACATCTATACATCTACGTTATTTCTACACTCCCCCCTCAAGTTAGAGATGGGGAAGAAACCAATCCCAACTTGACACCAATACTGTTGAACTAAGGAGCTGCTAAGGACTTTGTAAAAACATCAGCAAGCTGCTCGCGTATGGAAACGTAACGTGGAAGAACAAACCCTTCCTTAAACTTATTCCTCACAATATGGCAATCAATCTCTAGGTGCTTTGTATGCTCGTGAAATACGGGATTAGGAGTGATGTGGAGAGCTGATTGATTATCACACCAAAGATCAATTGGAAGAGGAATCACCACTTGAAAATCCTGAAGCAAAAACGCAAGCCATTGAAGCTCACAAACGGCAGTGCCCATACTCCTATACTCAGCCTCACAACTAGAATGAGAAACAGTAGTTTGTTTTTTACTTTTCCAGCTGATCAACGAACTTCCCAAAAAAACGCAATACCCACTCACAGATTTGCGAGAAATAGGACAAGAAGGCCAATCACTGTCACAATAACAGGACAAGGACAAACTACCATTGCTGCTATAAAACAAGCTCTTATCTTTAGTTCCAACAAGAAAACGCAACACGTGCATATCCCCATCCCAATGAGCCTTCGTAGGAGAAGCCACAAATTGACTAAGTTGCTGAACACTAAAGGTAATGTTAGGTCGAGTGAGATTGAGATAAAGTAACCTCCTAGCCACTCTCCTGTACTTATCCGCATCTGGGAGTAGCTCACTATGCACATCAAATTTATGATTTCTAAGCAGAGGTGTAGCAGTAAAATGAGTTTCAACAAGGCCACAATCAATCAAGATATCCTGAAGATATTTTTATGAGAAAGGAAAGTACCATCAGGAGTACAAATTACCTCAACACCAAGGAAATATGTGACATTCCCCAAATCCTTGATGGTGAACATGGAGTGAAGAAATGTCTTCACAGCAACAACATCCTCCTCACAAGTCTCCCCAATTAAAACATCATCAACATATACTAGGAGAGCAAGAAAGCCACGTTTGTTTGTTAAAGTAAACAAACAATGATCATGAACTGATTGAGAAAAACCATATTTCAAAAGCTGTGTAGTAAACTCAAAATTCCACTCCTTAGAAGCTTGTTTTAACCCATACAAAGATTTTTTTAATCTACAAACTTCACCCTCTCCAGCTTTGGTGTAACCTTCGGGTGGAATCAAATAAACTTCCTCCTTCAAATAGCCATGCAAAAAGGCATTATTAATATCTAATTGATGAACAAACCAATGTTGCAAAGTTGCAAGAGCAAGAAAAGTCCTCACGGTGACTAACTTAGCAACAAGGGAAAAACTATCAAAGAAATCTATACCAGCAGTTTGATTATACGCCTTTGCCACCAATCTAGCCTTATATCTCTCCACATTCCCATTAGAATCAAACTTCACCTTGAAAACCCATTTTGATCCTATAGCCTTCTTGCCTTTCGGTAGTTTAGTGAGCTCCCATGTTTGATTTTCTTCAAGAGCTGACAACTCCTTATTCATAGCCTCCACCCATTCTTTATACTGTACAGCTTGTTTATAAGATTGAGGTTCCGTAATTTTGCCAATATTAGCCATAATGGCTGTATAAGTAGAAGAAATCGTATAGCCTTCACTAGGAGCTGCTAAAATACTGCTACAAGTCACATAATCTTGCATCCATACAAGTGACCTACGTTGTCTTAAACTCTGTCTGAGTTGTGGCGCAGGCACAATATTATCATGCAGATCAGCAACTACTGCCTCTGGTTCACGATCTAAACCAACATTTTCTGCCAAATCCTCAAAATTTGGAAAAACACGTCTCACCCTATCCTCTTCTACATCAGAAACATCTTCAACGGATGAGTGACCAACCCCTAAGTCATCATAAGCAACATCATGCAAATTCCAAATTGGATTGGAAGTTTCAACAGGGGCATATCTACTCTGGTCTTTCTCAACAGCAAAAGGAAAAACAGTCTCATAAAAAACAACATCCCTTGAACTAAACATCTGACAAGTTTCCAAGTCATATACCTTGTAAGCCTTTTTTCCCACAGCATAGCCCACCATGACACATTTGGTGGCCCTTGTGTCTAGTTTTCCCTTTCTTGGAGCTGTGTTGGTAGCATAACACAAGCGACCAAACACGTTCAGCCTATCATAATCAAGGACCGTATGATATAGCAACTCAAAAGGAGATTTTCAATCAAGCACAGTAGTTGGTAGTCGATTTATAATATATGTTTCAGTTAACATTGCCTCTCCTCAAAATCTGTTAGGCATCTTGGCTTGAAATAGCAATGCTCGTGCTACCTGCAACAAGTGCTTATGCTTCCTCTCCACTAGTCCATTTTGCTGCGGAGTAAAGGGACATGTACGTTGATGCAGGATGCCCTTTGTAGTGAAAAAACTACTACAAGCATCATTAATAAACTCTGTCCCATTATCCGATCTAACTTTCTTGACTTTAACATCAAACTGGTTTTCTACCATATTGATAAAGCCTTGCACTGCTTCAGAAACTTGGGACTTATATTTCAGCAAAACAGTCCAAGTTGCCCTGCTAAAACCATCAACAATGGTTAAAATATAATGACAAGAATTAAGACTTGCCTGCTTATATGGCCCCTAGACATCAAGATGTAGAAGTTCCATCACTTGTTTAGCATTAACCAAAACACCAACTAGAAAAGGAAGTCTCTGTTGCTTTGCCAAATGACATACGTCACAAGGATCAGTCAGCTCTTTGATATTAATACACGTAATGTGTTTCAGTACTGTGAATGAAGCATGGCCAAGTCTTGAATGCCAAAGGGCATCAGCTTTATTCAGTCAAGAATGAGATATACAAGAATTGGAAATTACATTTTTGTAGCACAAAGTACTATCAATCCTATGTACTGGTGTAGTATCTACACTGACTTTCACATAGCGATTTATTACAGAGGAATGAAAAGACTGTGAAGTAAGTATGTACAAAGTTCCTATCATCTCACCCACAGCAATGATGTTGTTACTCTTCAGGTCCTATATGAGACAGTGGGAAGGAAAGAAAGTCAGATAAGTGTTGGCATTTGTGGCTAGATTGTTTACGGATAAAAGGTTAAACTTGAAGGAGGGTAGGTATAGAACATTGTCAAGAGTAAGTTTCGGGTGTAAGACTACATGACCAACATGACTAACCATGGTGGTACGAAAATCAGGTAATTGAACCGGCACATGATTATCAAGTTTTCGTCTTTGGCTCATTAGGTCAGCATCATAACACATATGATTTGATGCCCCTGTATCGACTATCCAAACATTCCTACCAGATAAAGGCAAATCATGTAATACTGTGCATTTATAAGCAGCATTACCTGCAAAAGCAAAGTTTGCAAATTCCCCTCCTGTTCTTTTAGAAATTGGTGTCTTTCCTTGCACAAGCTTGGCCAGATCTTGCTGCAATATTTACATTTGCATCATCAAGCTCCCAAGATCTCTGCCTTCAGAGCAAGTAGGAGTATCAAATGGAGTATCCACAACATCAGCAACCAAGTTAGCGCTAGCCTTCTTTGAACTTGAGCCTCTCTTCTTCCTTAGCTCTTCATATCACTCGGGATACCCATAGAGTTTAAAACATGTGTCTTTCGTATGTCCCATGCTATGACAATGTTCACACTGCCTATTAGATTTTTTACCAATATCCTTTCTTTTGTTTCCAGACCTATTATCTCTTCCCTTGGAATTATGCATTTTTAGCAATTAAGGCTGTGTCTGCATTGTCAGAAGAAAACGTCAAATGCACCTGACATTGATAAAGCTTACAGTATGGTGTTGAGAGTGGAGAGTCAGAGAGACGTGCGGCCTTTGTGAAAAGAAACTAGTTGATTTTGAAGAAATCTTTTTTCCAGTAGTGAATATGTCGTCCATTCGAGTTGTGTTGGGTTTGGCAGCACACCTTAATATGGAGATTGATCATATAGATGTTACGACTGCTTTTCTATCATGGAATTGAAGTACCATCTTCATGTTTCAATCTGAAAACCCATCAGTTCTTCAAAGCTTGTCTGTTCTTAGGCAACTTAACCACATCAAATGTGAGATTATCATGAAGTGATTTCATCTCGTTTTCCATTGCTTCAAACCACTTCTCCTTCTGCTCACTATCCATGGCTTCCTCAAATTTTTTTGGCTCTCCCCCTTCAAAGATAAGTACATACTCATTAGGAGAATAACGTGATGAAGGTCTGCATTGTCAGAAGAAAACGTCAAATGCACGTCTCTCTGACTCTCCACTCTCAACACCATACTGTAAGCTTTATCAATGTCAGGTGCAGGGTCTAGGTTTAATATTTGACTCCTGACGTTGTCAAATACGTGGTTTAAACCCATAAGAAATTGCAGTAACTTGGAGGCATTTGCTCGTTCCTTGAGTTTGGCAATCATTCGTTGACAACAAATACATCCAATACACTCGCATGTAGGCAAAGGAATGAGTCTGTCGAATTCATCCCAACATTGATTCAGTTTATTGAAATATTGTGTAACCGAATTGTTTCCTTGTGCAGTAGTATTCATTTCTCTCTGCATTTGATACATCTGTGGAGTATTACATACCCCAAACCGTTTCTCCAGAACCTCCCATAGATGCTTAGCACTTGGAGAATATACGAAACTATCACCATGATCCTTAGAGATGGAGTTTCGAAGCCAAGATTTAATCATCGAATCTACTCTTTTCCACTTCCGGTGCTGAATAGAGTCTGTGGGTGGCTACAACATTCCATCGATGAAGCAGAGCTTATCCTTAGCCTCAAGAGAAGTTCTAACAGCCGTACTCCAGCCAAAATAGTTAGAACCAGTTAATGGTGTCGTCACAAGCGCCATATCTGGATGATCAGACGCATGCAAGAAATACGGATCACCCTCAACACTTACTGTCGGTCGAGTACGAACCTCTTCTCTATTGGCCATTACCGAACTAGTTATCAATGGTCAAGATCTTCGCCCTTTGAAAACCGTCTGGCTTTGATGCCATGAACAAGCTAGGAACCGTCTTTTAGAGAGAAGAGAAAGAAAATGTATCTGTTATCTATTTAACTTAAAACCCAGTTGCTGTTATATATACATGAAAACAGAGCTACACTATACTTATCTATCAACGCTACACTATTGACTGTTAACGAACAACTGACTAACTATACATCTATACATCTAGGTTATTTCTGCAAAATGACTTCAAAATCAAAGTTGATTGATGCACAAGAGTAATTGTATTCCTCTTAATTGATATTTTACATACGTTAACTTGAATTATCAATTTGAACGACATTCACAATAGATATCCTTGAAATAGGATTCTAGTT
>JANSVB020000141.1:128949-139333 GCA_025504935.2 Erythroxylum haughtii | reverse complement strand
TTCAAGTCAGTATATACTGTGAAACATTAGAGTCATTGGGCGTGCAAAAGGAGCTAAGGTCTCATCAAAGATCCAAATATGTATTTAGGTGGTTTCTTTTAATTATGATGAAAATTATAAGATTTAAGCAAGTGCATTCTCCAAGGATGGGAATGACACTTCAACATCATTTTGGCATGATATTAGACCTGCCTGGGACCTTTAAATGTAGTGCAATCACTTCAACAACTGTGTGATGAAATCCTTAACAATTCTTCTGTGTATAAAGCATTATCAATTTACAACTCCTTGGTCACTAACTCCACACATTCTAGTGTGATGCTCATTTAGCTTTCCCCCAACTAGGAGGATCATGTTAGATAGAAGAGAAACTACTTAGGCAAATTCATAAACAAATTATGCAAAATAATGTTAATACAAATCTCTAAGGTCGCTAGTATAACTTGATATGGTTCAATTAAGCATATCCCATAACATCTTTCATATTATAAGCAGTTTAGCTGAGTTATGTGTCCTTTGCAATTAGGCTTCTAAAAATATAGAGTACGTTTTCTTTAAATGTAAGTTATCGTACAGTATTTGGAACATAATCAAAATTCAATGTAATAGATTTATTTTAACTCTCAATTGGCAGTTATTTATCGAATGGAGTTGTAAGCAAAAGGGATAGATACAAAGAGATTGGATAATATTCAAGGTGGCTTTGAGCAACACAATCTATAGACTTTGGAAAGAAAGGAGCCCCATAATTTTACAAAGAGTCTTATAACTAGAAAACAACGTTCTTAGTAGTATCATGCAGAATATAAGGTACTAACTAATAACTTACAACTGCAATTAATATGCAGCTATACTATGGTTTACAAATAATTACTTCCTCAAAGTGATCAGTTTACAAGAACAAATATCTAACCTTTAGCTATAATATTTTAATTATATTGGTGTTGTATCACATGCCATGACACAAAAGCCTATTCATATGCATTGTATATTCTAAATTACAAGGTTTATTAAAACGTTAATTCTCCTATTGGGCACCAAGCATTTAGAGTTAGCTAAATGATGTAGTAACTAATTCTATTTTGTACAGAACTCCATTTGGTAATGCAATTTATTTCAAATTTTCAAAAAGCTTTATAAACTTCCATTTCATAATTAATTGAAAACAATTATTTACCTTATTCAAAATGATAAAAACTTATATGCAATATATGTCACTAACATGCAGAAGAACAAGGATGGCTCAAACGTGTTTTCAAAAGGGAATAATAGGTGGTTTACTTTTAGGCTAATGGTGTAAAACAAAGAAGGCCTTAATCACTTCTACAGCCCATGTGATCAAACAATACTCAAACCGGTTCCATGCAAGTTCTAGAGGCAACACAACTAGAGGAGCATCACTCAATTGAAGAAAATATCATGACATGAAGATGATGCCATGTAGGCTCAATTTCCTCACTAGTCGAATTTAAATTAAGAATCCACTTAAGTTTCACAATTTACTCTATCACTCCAATGTCAAAATTTTGACCAAGTTTATGAGATTAGTTAGAGCAATTAATCAACATGTTGCATCTTAAACCTACTTAGCCCAAATCAACTTCATGTGTACTCCCAATCTCATCCAAACTACTATGATCAAGTTACATGGGTTGACATGCAACTCCAATCAAAATTCAACCAAAACAGCATCAAAGTTCAACCAAAACAGCCAAAATATTCCAGCAATGTGCACATAAAAGCCAAAATTATCCACATAAAAATGTAAAGGACTCCCCCACACCTAAATTCAGCATTGTCCTCAATGGTAGAGAAGCATAACAATTAAAAGAAAAGAGGTGAAGAAAGCTTCTCTATTAGGCAATGGCATGATCAGGGGGTCGGCGGTAGTGGTGGATGAAAGCCTTGATGCTCCCAGTAGGCCATAAGGTTGGTTTCCATACGGTGCATCTGTTTCGTCTTATTTTTTAATTGAAGTTTAAGAAAAGATTTTTCTTAAAAATTAAAAATTATAAGAAAATGTTCAAAAATTTAAAAGATTTTGAATTTTTCAAATTTATTTGTCTATTTCTTTTATTTAATAATTTATTTTAAATGCATAATTATTAATTAATATAACTATACATTTCAATTTATTCTAATTGCCACCAATTCATATATTTGTTTTTTTTATCATACATTATTTATCTTCATCTTCTTCTAAACAATGTTTCTTTGGTTAAACAACTGTTTGTCAATCAAATTTAATTATTTAATGTACATAGACAATTTTAAATTCACAAATAATTTTATCATCAAATGAGTCATTTACACAATTGTCAAATTTGAAAGATGTGATGTAAAGTAAGCTAAAAGGCCAACAACAGGAACATTAATGTAAGTAGTTGGCTCAGAGTATACAAAGTCTAGCCTCGAATCATTGTAAGCATCTTTAATGTTAGGTCCTCCAACCACAGCGCCTATTAGCAAGTTTGGATTGGGATCACTGCTCTGAAAATATAAAGTCCCTCCTTGGCAATCAATGCAGTTCGGGTGTTGATCGACGGACGACAACGACGAGCCACAGTGATGTATTCTCTGAGGAAAACGCTGGCCATATCCCACCATGTAAGACATGTTCAAAGGGTTGCTTCCTAGTATGTAATCCACCTGCATGAACAACAAGATTTACTTGATGCTCCCCCATTGAAGAAGCATTAATGTCGGTTGGTTAAGTTAGGTGTTTAACAGTGTACCTAGCCTCTTGCAAATTGGATGAGCCTGGCTGGAGTTATACTGACATTACCGCACTGAATCTGACTGTTTGTTTTATTCACGTAACTAGCATAGTTGAGAACAAGAAATGATATAGCTGTCATGTGTTGCAGGTTACTTCCACCATTTTTAAATAGGAGCCCACCTACAATATAGGAAGTTTCATAATGTAACTTGGATTATATGGCTTTTATAAGGGATGATAAAGGGTTTACCTCATTGGTAATGGATCGATCTCTTAAATATGCAATTTAAAACTCAATCAAACTCAAATTAAAATTAACATATTAATTTAAATCTGATCTATTCAAATCTAATTTATAATTTTAAGTCATATTCATTTACTAAATCTTGTTAATGTTTTTGAATTTGATAATGGAGATCCTGAAATGTCACTAAGATGCAATATTAACTATTAATTTATTGTTGATCTAAACGGTCATTTACTAATCTTAAATGTGCTAATAAGTTGTTATGGGACCATTCAACTCAAAATCAAAATTTTGGAATAAGGGTTTTGAATGATCATCACAATTGTTAAGAGAAAACTACCCAGAGAGTAGGAAACTGATACAGTTGGTGATTCAGGCAACACGGTACATTTAAACTTTTCTGCATCAGGAATGAAAGGATTAGAAATGGAATTGTTGGGAAACAGGAACTACCAAAGAAAATAGGAGAATCAGAAATTTTTCAGAACCTATATCATAAACTAGTTGTGACAAGACTAATTATGTATCAAGATCATCACCTTGGAGACTAGGACATTTATCCCATCAGGTTTCTCGTCCCATCCGAATTCAACAAAGCTAAGATCTTCATACAAATCACCATTTGTACATTTCATAGCTACTTTCTCCAAGTTGTTTATGTTTTCCGTGACATAATTCCAATAATTAAGGAGCTTAGTAGCCTTAAACAACCAGGCAGCTGCCCAGACCAGTTCGTCCTGCAAATCACGTAGTTTGTTTTTTAGTAGCAGATGTTTCTCTATTTTCTGTTGTAATGGGCCTATAAAAGGCATTGCTTTGTTGAATAAAATGTGCAATTTATCACATTCAGCTTTAGTTAACATTGGTATCAGAGCCAAATAACTTAGTTTCTGCGAGTGAAGGTGTGAGGATAAATAACTAGCAACCAGCCATCTACTGTAGTTTTGATGTAACGAATTAAGTTGGTGGTCCACTGGTCCTGTTCACGCAACTTTTGTTGCCAATACCCATCTGTTCTCCTCCCTCCTACTATTTGATGATTTGACAAATAAATATTGTTGCCCGAATCCCAGATTCAGAGAGATAAAAGATTGAGATTCATACAGTGAAAAACGTAAGGTTCAAGAGTAAACAAGATCAAAGCAGCAGCTTTATTTTTTATGGCTTCAAATTCTACTTTTGTGAAGGCGGATATTCGTCGTTTTGATGGTCACTATGACCATTGGAGCATGATCATGAAAAATTTTCTTCGATCTAAAGAGTATTGGCAGGTTGTTGAATCTGGAATCGATGAACTAGCAAAAGACGCAGCCTTGACAGATGCCCAGAAGGCAGAACACGAAAGGAGAAGGTTGAAGGATTTGAAAGCAAAAAATGATCTTTTTTAGGCAATAGATTCCCCCATCTTGGAAACAATTCTTAGCAAAAAAACTTCCAAAAATATTTGGGATGCCATGAAGAAAAAGTACCAAGGATCTTCTAGAGTAAAGCGGGCACAGCTTCAAGCCTTGAGAAGAAGAGTGGTGAATCTGTCACCAGCTATTTTGCTAGAACCATGGAGGTTAATAACAAGATGCGATTTAATGGTGAGAAGATGAAAGATGTCACCATTGTAGAGAAAATTTTGCGTTCCTTGACACCAAAATTTGACTACGTTGTGTGCTCATCGAAGAATCTAAAGATATTGATGCACTCTCTCTTGATGAACTCCAAAGCTCTTTGTTGGTTCATGAACAAAAGATGAATCGAAGTTCAAATACAGAGGAGAAGCTTTAAAACGCTTTTACTTCTATTCATTTCACAAATTTTAGTGGAAGGGGTAGAGGTAGAGGTAATGGAAGAGGTAGAGAAAGGGGAGATCAAGGCAATGGCAGTAGCAATAAGCCTTTCAAAGGTGAGGTTAATCATAGTCGAAGCAGAGGAAGAGATCAACATCCTGATACATCAGAAATAGAGTGCTTTAGATGTCACAAACTTGGCCACTATCGTTCTAAATGCTACACTAAGCTACCTAATGACAGAGACAAGGGAGAAATAGAGTGCTTTAGATGTCACAAACTTGGCCATTATTGTTATGAATGCTACACGAAGCTACCTAGTGACAAAGACAAGGGAGAGAAATCAAATTTTGTAGAAAATAATGAAGCTGAAACATTGTTGATGGCTGTGCAAACACAAGAACCTCATGGGTCAGATGTTTGGTATGTGGATACAGGCTGCAACAATCACATATATGGAAGTAAGTCTTCTTTTTCTTTTTTGAATGAAGATTTTAATTCTATAGTAAGTTTTGGTAACTGTTCTACTGTGAATGTGATGGGAAAATGTGATATTAAGATTAAAACCAAGAATGGCTTTGTGGAAACAATTTCCAATGTTCTTTATGTTCCTAGCTTAAAAGGCAATTTATTAAGTGCTGGACAATTACAAGAAAAAGGCTACGTGATTACTATTAAGAATAGTAGTTGTGAGATATATGATCCTGTTAGAGGTGCCATTGTTATTGTTCCAATGAATTCGAACAGGTTGTTTGCATTGAAGATTGAAAGCATTCAATCTTGCTTAATGACTAAATTGAAAGACCCCTCTTAGTTGTGGCATTTTTGCTATGGTCACTAAGTTTTCGTGGCCTAATGACTCTCCAACAGAAAAACATGGTGGCTGGACTTTCTCAAATTGTTGCTCCTTCTAAAGTTTGCAAAGAATGTGTTGTTAACAAACAACAACGATCCCAATTTCCTCGAGGAAAATCATGGAGAGCAAAGGATGTCTTGCAATTGATTCATTCCGTTTATGGGCCAATAAAGCCATCTTCCAGTGGAGGTAAAAGGTATCTAATTACTTTCATTGATGATTATTATAATAAAGCATGGGTGTACTTTTTACATGAGAAATCGAAAACTTTTGTGCATTTAAAACTTTCAGGACATATGTTTAGAATGAAGCAGGAAAAACAATTAAAACTTTACGTATAGATCAGGGTGGAGAATATTGCTCAAAAGGATACGAAGAGTTTTGTAAAAACCATGGTATTCGAAGAGAGCTCACAGCTTTTTATATACCACAACAAAATGGTGTATCAGAGAGGAAAAACAGAACCATTCTTAAGATGGTGAGAAGCCTGCTATCAAAGGGAAGAATTCCAAAGAGTTTTTGGCCCAAAGCAGTAAGTTGGAGTATACATGTCCTGAATAGATGTCCTACTTTTTCTATTAAAAACATGATATCAGAAGAGGCTTGGAGTGAATGGAAACCAGTTGTGGATCATTTTAGAATTTTCGGCTGCATTGCCTATGCTCATGTTCCAGATGTGAAAAGGACAAAGCTTGATGATAAAGGTGAAAAATGTGTCTTTCTAGGTGTAAGTGAAACCTCCAAAGCATACAAATTATGCAATCCATTGACAAAGAAGATTGTGCAATAGAGACGTTTTTTATTAAGAAAACACATAGGATTGGAATGGACAGCAGCCTACTCCAATTATTCTTGATAGTGACGTTGACAAAGAAGCCCAACCAACTGAAAATTCATCAAATGCTTCAGCTGAAACTTCAAGTGCCTCTAAGATTTTACTAGTAGCAACAAGTGCAGCATCTCAATCAAATCAATCTTCTCATCGTCCTCAAAAAAGGCCTGCCTAGATGAAAGATTATGAGGTAACAGGAGTTGATCTTATAACTCATTTTGCTTTATTTCCAGATTGTGACCCAACAACTTTTGAGAGTGCTGTTAAAGAGTCAAAATGGAGAAAGGCAATGGATGATGAAATCGAAGCTATTGAAAGAAATGACACCTGGGAGCTGTGTGATCTTCCAAAAGGACACAAAACCATTGGCGTGAAGTGGGTTTACAAAACAAAATTGTTGGAAAATGGTGAAGTTGACAAGTATAAGGCGCGACTAGTGGCAAAGGGATACAAGCAAGAATATAGTGTCGATTATACTGAAATTTTTGCTCCAGTTGCACGGCATGATACAATAAGATTGGTGGTAGCTTTGGCTGTACAACAGTGCTGGCCTATTTTTCAATTGGATGTCAAATATGTCTTTTTGCATGGAAACTTTGAAGAACAGGTTTTTATAGAACAGCCCTCTGGTTATATTAAGGTTGGAAATGAACATAAACTTTATAAATTAAAAAAAGCTCTTTATGGATTAAAACATGCCCCACGGGCTTGGTATAGTCGCATTAAAGCCTATTTTTTGAAAGATGGTTTCAAAAAATGTCCACATTAACATACACTTTTTGTAAGTTGGAAACGCAGGAAAAATGCTTATTGTTTGCTTATATGTAAATGATCTTATTTTTACTGGAAATGATAGCATTATGTTTGAAGCATTCAAGAAATCAATGATAGCTGAATTTGAGATGACAGATCTTGGATTGATGCATTATTTTCTAGGCATATAAGTAATGCAATCTAATGATGGAATCTTTCTTTCACAAAAGAAGTATGCAGGAGCAATTCTAGACAGATTTCAAATGCAAGATTGCAATACAGTTAGCACTCCAGCTGAGTATGGCTTAAAGTTACACAAAGATCTTGAAGCAAAGAAGGTGGATAGCACACTTTACTTACAAATTGTGGGCAGTCTGATGTACTTAACAGTAACAAGACCTGACATAATGTATTCTGTAAGTTTAATTAGTAGATATATGGATAATCCAACAGAAATACATTTATTAGCTGCCAAAAGAATTCAACGTTATTTGCAAGGAACTAGAGATTTTGGGCTGTTTTACAAAAAGGGTGAAGAGTCAGATTTGTTTGGGTTTGCTGACAATGATTATGCAGGAGATCAAGATGATAGGAGGAGCACATCTGGTTATGTCTTTATGATGGGAACATGAGTTGTTTCATGGTCCTCAAAGAAGCAACAGATTGTCACTTTATCAACTACAGAGGCTGAATTTGAAGCTGCAACAGCCTGTGCTTGTCAATTTATTTGGCTGAGAATTTTTTTGAAGATTTACATTTTAAGCAAGAAGGAGCTACCATGATTTTTTGTGAAAATAGTTCATCTATCAAACTATCCAAGAATTTCGAGCTATATGGAAGAAGCAAGCATATTGACGTGAAGTACTATTTTTTAAGAGATCTGTGTAATGAAAGGAAAATTAGTCTAAAATATTGTCCAAGTGAAAGACAGCTGGCTGACATATTTACAAAATCTCTCAGGTTTGATCCCTTCCAAAATCTAAGAAGTTTGTTAGGCAAACATGGAGAGCTTAAACTTAAAGAAGGAGCCGAAGATGTAAACTAGAACCATAAGTTCAGTTTTAAGGAGGGATTGTTAGAAACTGTTTATTTTATGTTTATTTACTAAGTCAAGTCTGTCCTAATCTTTAGGAAGTAGTTACTACATGTTCAGCAGAACGTGATCACTTAGTTTGTTTTTTAGTAGCAGATATTTCTCCATTTTCTATTAAAATAAGCCTATAAAAGGCATTGCTTTGGAATAAAGTGTGCAGTTCATCACATTCAGCTTTAGTTAATAGTAGCAACTATAATCACGGTAAAATAGACACACCCATTGCGCAAGACTATTATTGTAAGATCCCCGGTAAGTGTCTGCGAATTTGAACACATGAATTATTCGTATTATGAATGCTAAACATTGTCATGGGAACTGTAACGCAATTTCCGGAATTTAAAACCTTAATTTGTTACCTTTATAGCTCTTTTAAGGAGCTTGGCAGAATATTCAGGATCGATTGAACTGAACACCAAAGAAGATGCTGCGAGAGCAGTTGCAATCTCGGCGGAGACTTCCGATACCGGAAACTATTTACTGACTGCGTAAGGTGTTCTAGGGGTGTCCATGTCTTCCGGCCTCTCCCAACAGTCATGATCACCGTAAGGATCGCCAACTTGAACACAAACAAACCCAGATACGCTTGTTGCTTTAAGGAAGTAATTTGTTCCCCACTGAATAGCTTCCATTGCGTGTTGTAGGTCTCGTCCCATGAACTTGCCATACTGTAACACACACACTCCAAGTGTAACGCCCCAAATTAGGGGTTAGCATATTAAGCAAATTCAGTCTGATTTATGTTATGTCTTTTTGACATTTTGGCATGCATTCGTGGCATTTTTCGGGTACATTGGTTGAATGACACTTCGGATTGATTCGGACTGTATTAAGATAATTTTAGTAATTTTTGTATACTTCAAACATTTTTAGAAATTAATGGAGGATTAGTTTTGAGTTGCCAATTTATTTTGCGAGTCATTATTTTCTGACGGAATTTTGGTGAATTTTTGGAAGTTGTTTGGAACATCTGGGTATTTATTTGATAGAAGAATTCATAAGTGTGTTTTTAGGTAAGGAACTATTCATCCAATAGTATAAGTGGGCGACTCGTATATACGAGTTGATTAATTATTTTGAGACAGAACCGTTCATCGGTGTTGTTCCGCAGCTCTGTTAGTCTGATTTCGATCTGCTTTTCTGCTGCAGATCACGAGGTTAGTCCTTTTGATAATGAATCTATTGTTCGGTCTTGGGTGGCATCCATATATCCTCCCAGGGGGTATTTGGGTGTTACATCTTTCATTTCTTGTTTTCTCTCTTTGAGAAATATGAGATTTCTTTTTCTTGTTTTTGCTTTTGGAAAAGTATGAGATTTCTTTCTCTTCAACTTGAGTAGATAATCCGATTACAGGCAATCTTGATCAAAGTGAGATCATGTTCATTGGAGAACTTAAGGTTGCTTTCCTATAGTATAACACCATCCTAATTCATCATATTGCAATGAATGTTATAAAGATCCGGAATATTCAAGGTTATGAGTCTCCTTTTGACTGCAAGTCATAAAATGAAAGAGACTTTAAGGACATTACACCTAAACCAGGTGAGTTTGTTCCAAGACATCATTAGACCTTCAATCCTAAAGATATCTAAACATGATTTGTTGATGAAACTCTTAGATAATTCTCTTATTCTGAAATCTCCAAATTTTAGATTAGAAAAATATTAGGGAAGATTCTTTCTGTACCTATATAGTTACATCTCCATTAATTGTCCATGAAAATGACCCTAATTTCTAATTTTGTTAGCCTCCAAATTTTTTATATAATAAATAAGCATGATTAGATTAATTTTAGAGTCTTGCTACATTAATGTATGTTGGAATTAGTTAGCATGTTAATGTGAGTAAGATAATATGATATAAGTTAAGGGAATTAAAGTGTTAAGGTGGTAAGTTGCATGAGAGGCATTGTTGGAAGATCACTTAAGTGGGAAAGCTTTAAGGCATTGAAGGAGGGGCAAAATGGGAAGAGGAAATGTAACATAACATTACTAGTGGGAAGGGTAGAATGGTAAATGTGAGTGATTAATGAGAGTTAGATGCATTTCTATGTTCATGCATGATATGTCATACACTTATACATGAATAGTGAATTTATTTGCACA
>JANSVB020000141.1:73717-84283 GCA_025504935.2 Erythroxylum haughtii | reverse complement strand
TTCTGTTCAAATTGTGTTGATTAAACTTAATTCCTTTATATTGAATTGATATTGATATAATTATGATATTACTGATTCCATGTAGCGCCCCCTCACCGCAGGGTACGCACCGGGCCCTGAGTCTCTGCCGTCACCGTATACTTACGGTAACCGTCGTTAATCTTAGGATTGACCAGCCGGTCAAACTTTGACTCAAGCGCGCTGACTCGATCGCATAAGCTCCGCAACCACAAGTCAGTCCCAGTTCGGTTATGAATCCTTTTGTATAAAGAAAACGACGGCGTTTTCTCGAATTGAATAAGATCGGTCACTTTCGACTCCAGTAGAGCAAAAGGGTCAGGGTTTAGGAGGTCAATAGCAGAAGTGAAGTACTTATCTTCTTCGACTAACGACGTGAAAGCCAGCGTTTTGGGGACGAGAAAGGACGCTTCTTTCACAGGGAATAACGAAGAGTAATCCGGCTCATAGATCTCAGTTCTCCTGAATCTACTCATAGCTCAAGCAATTTAGGGTTCAATATGATTGGCTAACAGGTAGCTATCATCGGATTGAAAATGGGTTTAAACAAGAAGAAGAGACAAAACTTAAAGAGGAAGACGAGGACAAAGAACGTCAAAAAGGCTTTCGTTGGAGGTAAAACGGGAATTTAAAGGTTAAATCATTATGTGAAATTGATTCGTTGACCATGGAGAAGGCATGAGATGTGAACATGTATAAAAATGTGGAGTCGAATAGACGGAAATGACCTTGTTCTGTTGGAAGAATTACGCAGACATGATAATCCGACAGCCCGATTAAAAGAGCATGTGGTTTCCCCGCGTTGGTGTCTGTCGGAACCCATCGATTTCAGAAACGGGGGTCGTGCTGGATGAGCATCCAATGTTCGAAATTGCAGAAGTGACAAGTGAGATTGTAGATTTAAATCATCCTCGTGTATATAGGTGCTTAAAAAAACAATTACAATGTCAAAGGTTTGAATCTTAAGAATAGGAGTATAGTTTGGTTTTTCTTTTTTTGTGAATAAAAGGGAAAAATGGCTTGTAAAATTTAAAAATAAGATAAAAAATTCTATTATTAATTTAATTTAATGATTAATTTAAAAATATTAAATAAAAATTAATTAATATATAAATTAACCAATAAATTAATCTATATCAAATCGAAAAGTTAAAAAATAAAAATAAAAAATCAAGATTTTTACATTTGAATTTTCTGAATTAAATATAGAGAGAATATTGTATATGACGTTATTTCTGGTACTACTTTAGTTAATCGCATATTCGCTATTTTCATTAGTTTATTCAAACTCCTAACAAGTCACTTGCTGAAAAAAAAAATCCATAAGTTTTTTCCTCTTGCTTCACGCACTACTCCGCTCATTTTGTTGTATACAATTTCCTTTATAAGGCAAGACTTTTATTTTCTTAGTTATATAATTTTATTTACATATTTACTTTTTAACTTGTATCATTCTTTTATTGTCGTATCTGTATGTGAATCTATTAAAAATAACCTTTCTATTATGTAAGAATAAAGCTGCGTACTATCAAACTTCTCTAAATCTTGCTTCATTGTAAAACTTCGGACTGAGTATAATAACAACGACGAAGTAGGAATTGACTCTATTTGAATTTAAAGTAATCCAAGAAGCTTCAGAATTGATGCCTTTGTCCCTTCAGCTGCTAACACCTGAGACACTGAGTGCCAGAAATTATTCTGGCATGTCTACGGTAGAGTTGATTAATCTTGTAAATTCACTGCCCTGGAGGTATGGAAATCCTCCAAGTTCCTCGCTTCCTTGATGTTCTCTTTTCTGGGGATTTGAGCATCTTTCTGAAATTTCCTTAATTTTGTCTTGACATGGAGGCATTCATACGAAACCCTTTTGTCTTGGTCTCCTGAGCAGCCATCCTAAGAACCCTACATTCCACTAGCTCAGTACCTTAAAACCTGATAGTTCGAAGAAGGAAAGTAGGGGAGTTATCAGAAGCTTGTCTTGTTTGGATAGGACCACAAAGTACATAAAGCTTTTACTTCAACAATAATATATGCTTCAAGTTCTTGGATACTTCTTTTCTTCTTCTCTTAGCTTGTGAACTTGGTTACGATTCTCAGACTCCTCACAAATGCTTCCAATGATCAGAAGGACAGCTTCTAATGTTCGTAGAGTGCAAGTGTACCACATTTTAGGTGCTTCTTTGGAAAAAAGTTCAAATTGATCTCTAAATTTTAGTTAACTTTTTTCAATTAAATCCAACTTGGACTTAAAAATTTGAAATCAATTCAATAAAAAAAGTTAAGATGACTTAAATGCAATTGAAGTCAAAGTTTAAAGTTTATTAGAAAGTTTAATCAAATTAAGTATGATAATCTTTTTGATTGATTAGATCAATAAATAATTCATCATTACATCCAATCTAAAGTCTCGCAATAAAGCAGGGTCTGAAGAGGTCTAATAGTAGGTAGCTTTATTCCTATATAATAAAGAGGTTATTTCTGGACAAATAATTATGCAAACAAAAACACATTTCATTCAGTTAATAGACTACACATATATAGAAAGCATCATATCATAATTTTTCCTAACAACACTAATCTACTTATCTAAATTATATATATAGAGGGAGACCATTTACTTCAAAATACATCACTAGTTGATCTATCTTCTTCTATTGTGAATTGGCGGTGAATGACGAGGTGGCTCATAATCTACCACAAGTCCATCTTCTTGCAAGTTGGAATCTAAAGCCTTCTCACCATGTGAGCCAGACCCTATTCTCGATAATGCTCTCTTTCTTGATACCTGCATAAGTCAGTAATAACATCATCATCAACAATAACAGATCGTCGTCATTTCTACTTTGTTCGAACCGAACATGTTTTAAATTAGTTCATAAAGCATCAACGATGTGGAATTTTCTATGTTGCTGAAGTAACTGTTCTTGCATTATATCTATAAGATGAATGAAAGAACTAAAAGCAAAGTTCTCCAGATATATCCCTTTTGTTTTTGTGGTTTAAAGTTTCCCATGCACCTGTATAAAGGCCCATTTGTGTTTCACCACATGCAAGCTTAATCCTGTGTGGTCACTGTCAAGGTTTTCACGATATGTTTCATAAGAATCAGGTAGCATTTATGTCTGAAATGCCAACTCAATCTTTCACTATACAAGAGATTGCCAAGTTTTCAAATTAATTACCTCCACATCAGTAGTCGTCCTGTGAGAAGTGACAATGGAGGAAAATCTAGAGCTGTCATTTCCTGCATGTTCGATCCTTATCAGCAAAAGAAGGGCATCGAAAAGGACTACTCTAATGTTGATAATAATGAATGAGAGATATTGATGAAGATGAAGTAGAGACACAAGAAGAACATGTGAAAAGAAGAAACTGAAACAAGTTTTTTGGGATGGCAGAACATGACCTGACAAGTTTTGGTTAATACCATGCAAGTCCTTTACTCCTCCATCGATCATTGCACTTTCACCACTGGTCTCTCCAATCACGGTCTTTCTAACAGATTCTTGGACTGAATCCAGTTTGTGCTTGTCATTATCTTCACCCTGTAACAAGAAACCGAATGATCAACACAAGCAGGAAAAGTGGAGTGAAAAGAAAAACCAAGAAATGCACCAACATTTCTGGAGAATCATCAGCCGATATCTTACATTTTCGAACCCGAAAGGCCGAGCAGTACATGCATGCATGCAAACACATAGGAGAAGAATTAAGACTAATGAGTATGCCAAGGACATGTTTAGAGAAAAGCAACTATCAGAAACGTTGAAACGATTTAGAAACACTATCAGTCTATTTGTATTGCAAGGTGTTAGGAATAGAGACAAAAGAGTCTGTATCGAAAAAGAAACCTGCCGAAACTGGCAAATGATAGTATAAGATCATTGATGACAGTGAAGGCTGTCGTGGCAGTTCACAATCACAAGATGGAACCTACTGGCACTAATGAACAAGCCGAGTCTCTGAAGCATTTCCAGGTTGAAGTTGAAAACTTTATTTTACTTAACAATTCTCTGCATGCGATCCAGAAATATAACTATCCTATCTGCTTGTCTTGTAATGGACAGAGAGTATCGGGAAAAGTGTTTTCAGATTTCGAATTTTTTATCAGGAACAAACAATTCTCAAAATTTAAGGACATGGGATGTGCAGAAATTTGAGACACCTTTCCTGATAATTAACCAGATTGAGAGTTTCAAGAAACAGAAAGTGTAAAACACGCAGAGAATGTGTATTGTATAGCCAAGAAAGTGGCACAGTAACAGTAAATTTATGACATGAAAGATGCAAGTTTTGTGGAGAAGTCAAAGAGAAAACCAATGGTGAATACTGAATAGGATTTACTTGCAAGCTACAAAGCTTGTCAATTTTGTCTGGAGCGGTGAAATAGGTCGGTAGTAGGCCAAACTTGACTGTCGAATGCTTGTGCCTCCGTGTTTGTTGCTCTTGCCTGCCGCGATTTACCTTTGACCGAAACAGAAATCCTTTTAACCTAGTGATTAATATTATAGAAATTTAAAATTATTATTTTATAAAATAATTTTTTATTTAGTGATTATCATTACTAATTGTAATTCTTTTGAAAAACTTATTATAAAGAAATGATAATTAAAATACAATTGTTATAAATAATAAGAAATATTTTTAAAAATAATTTTTTATTAAGTAATGAAGATGGCCATTTAAATTTGTGTTTGGGATAACAAATTAAACAATGCTTAATCTTTTAATATTTTTTAATTTAGTGCTAAATTATTAAATTATTAAATTTAATAATTAATCTTTGAAAATTTGTCTAAACCAATGTTTTAAAAACTGAAAGTGGTTAAAGATTAAATAAAATTAAAAAATTTAAAATACGATTAAAAAAGATTGTCCTTATCTATCGAAAAATTTGAAATTTAATCAAAAAAATGTTAAATGAAATTTATTTATTTATTTTAGTTTATAAGAAATCATTAATTTACAAAAATTGATTAATTAATTAATTAACTGATCAATTTTTAACAACAAAAGTTATTAAAGTAAATCGAATCTGAAAATTAAAAACTTAACCGAAAAATTGAAAGATTCAATATTTTTACAATTGAATCGACCAAATTAATTATTTTTTTAATAATTAGTATCAATAAGGCCAAATAGTTATTTTTTACCTATTAATTACAATAAAAAACGAAAAAAAAAGTTTAAAAAAATAAAAAAGTTAATAATTAAATTAAATTATTTTAAAAAATTGACTCATATCATATCTATATTGTCTTCTCCAAATGTCCATTTGTATCAAATCTATATTACCGTGTCCAAATGTCGGTATGTATCTTTATATTTTTAAAAACGATATTTTTATTAATTAAGAATAAAGTTGCATAATATACAACTTTTCTAGACCTCTATATTTAATGAAAATTTCTGCGTTCTTTTTACTCTTAAGAACTTGTAACTCTGCAAAGTATCAAATGCTTTTACCCTTCATCTTCTCACAGCTTTTCTTTAACAATTGGTAGACAAATCATGCATCCAGAAGTTTGAACTTAGGCGAGCAATAAATGATTCGGGAACAGAAATGGAAACTGGTAAAGCACTAAGCCCACCAGGACGACAGAGATCGAAACTGGTAAAGCAATAAGCCAATGTCAGTGGACGCATTAACCTGTCAAAGTACTTCTCCTGGATTTCAGGAAACTAGTTGTTTACGACTTTGCTGGAAAATTTTATTTCCAATTAGGTAAAGAGGAATCATATTAGGTTGCTGGTCAGATTGGAATCGTAAATTCAAACACACATTTTTCTTATGTCCTTGTTTGTTAAATAACTTATCGGTCAATTTTTATTGTCAAATAATTGGCAGATATGTTTAGTGATCAATTGATTAAATTGACTGATTCAACCCAATTAGCTAATTTTAAAACATACATTCTATATTTTTATTAGATTTATAAATTTAATTTTTATAAAATTAAATATCTAAAATTTAAATTATTATAAGAATATTCAAAGAAATATTAAGATATAATACTCATGTCTTTATAAATCTTTTTTAAGTCATGTTCTTATAAATTATTTTACACATAAATAATTAATACTAAACAGTTAATTTTATCAGACATCTTTAATGAACATCTGATATTATCCACTAGTTAAAACAGTTGATATATTCCGTTGTCAGCTGATCGTTGATAAAATCAACTAACAACTAATGCTTTAGCAGTCATATGTCTTCTTGTAAACACCATCTTATTTGATTGTTATTAAAAAAAACAAGTTCATTTAACTGACTTAATATAAGAATTCTATTTAAAACATTACTTATATGTTAATAAAAATTCTCATTTATGATTATTGTATAAGATATTTACTTGATGTTATTTATAACCTATTTTTGTTGAGAATGGATCAATTAAAAGTTATTAGATATAACATGAATTGTATAAAGTGATCAATAAAAGATTTATCTTATTAAAGATAATGTTTTGTTATACTCGATTAATATTAATTCGGAAAATCTTTATTCAAAGACACCAAGTTGTCCATCTAACTCGATCAGGTGATTTGTTGTTAAGGAGTGGACCGATACTGAAATGCAGACACCAAGTTGTCCATCTATGCATGTGTAACTTTCAGAGACACTATCGTGCATCAAAGCCAAACTTTACCTCAAGTATCAGAATATGAGGCAAAACTTGAATCCAATTCTGCAGTTCTGGGGAACCCAAAAAGAGTAACGTGAAAACTTAAGGGTTTCAGTAAATTATGAGTAGGACATGTCTTGCATCTGGAAGCAACATAGACATGGATGAAACATTGAGATGAAGCAAACCCTTTTGTCTAGGTCTCCTGAGCAGCCATCCTAAGAACCCTACATTCCACTAGCGCACTACCTTAAAGCTAATAGTTCGAAGTTGGAAAGTAGCGAAGTTATTGTCTTTGGTGACAGAACTATGCAGAGTTCATTCGGGATTCACGTTGGCATGAGCACTTGGTTATCGCCGTGTAGTCGTCGAATTAAATTCTCTGGAGGTTATTAAGATTCTTTCTTTTTCCAGTAAAGTAATGACTTACCATAATCTTTTGGTGACAGGTATCAGGAAATTACTACATCGAACTTGAGAAGTGCAACTTCAACATACCTATAAGGAAGGGAACCAGTGTGTCAATAATCTGGCTAATTTAGCCTTTATATCAAGGCCGGGCCTTCATTTTATCCAAGAGCCCCCGAAGATTGTAATGGATTTCTTACACCAAGATATGAACAGAGTACGCTACTGCAGAACTACGCTAGCGGGGTGTGCCGGCTAGCATGGATTTTTGTTTAAATCTTTATATATATATGTACTTCGTTTGGTTTATGAACGTAATTATGTTAAGAAATCGGATTTGATTTTTGAAATTCAAGATTACTTAAATTATATAATATAATTATCATAAAATGTAATAAAATATGAATCTTAATTCGTACTTTAATTTGAATTATAGTTAATTTAAATACTATTTATTTACAAATAAGATATTAATCCTTCTTTATTACATGTTCTTTATGTGTGATCTATTAAATTATCAAATATATTGGCAATAGATATAAATTATAACCATAAATCATATTTAATATTAGATAAATTAAAATTTTTCATTTATTTTTAATTTTCTAATTAAATAATTTATATATAGATAGATCAAGATTGAAGTCTAACAACGTATCATAATCACTCAAAATTTAAGAATTTCAAAGTAATTTTGACTAATCTTTATCTTTTAATGTTTTAGTTAACCATAAAATATAGAAATAATATTAACTCCATTTGAGTTTAATCATATTAGTTTAGTGAATTTGTTCTCAAATAATTACTCAGACATTTGTTTAAATATCTTCGTATTTTAATTTATGAGATCGACTGTTTCTTTCAATCATAATTTTCCAAAAAATACAAAACTTTAATACTCCCGTTGTAGATCAGCTTTTATTTGAACTTTGTTCCAAGACAATCTGCTTATCTAGATGCAATGTATATGTTGAAACCATTTGATTCAAGTAGATTACGACTGAATCTTTCCTCCTCCTCCTCTTCTATGGTGACTTGGTGGATGAGGATGAGGTGGGTCATAATCTATATCAAATCCATCTTCTTCTAAACTAGAATCTATAGCCTTTTCACCATCATCAGACCCAAATCTTAGTTTTGATAAAGCTTTCTTTACATATTCCTGCATAAAATAACAAGAAGAAGAATAAAAAATTCTGTTATTCCTTTTTCGTTCGATATAATTCTAATAATGTATGTTTTCTGGCTAACCCACATGCTCTAAATTTGTAATTTGTTATATGTACTTAGCATTATCATCACACCCAAAACCGAAATCCCGTAACAAAGCAGGGTCTGAAATATATGTACTGGCATCATATCTATAAGAGAATGAGATAACTAAAAGCAAAGTTCTCCTCCAAGTGTAACCTTTTTCTTTAGTTAATTTCCAATGCACCTGTGTTATAAAAGCCCATCTGTGTTTCAAGATGCATTCTTAGTCCTATGTGGTGACTGCCAAGGTATTCACGATATGTTTCAAAAGAATCACTGGTTGCATCTCAGTTGTTCACTAAACAAGACATTGCTAAGTTTTCCACATAAATACCTCCATATCTGTTGTCTTCTGAGAAGTAGCAATTGAGGAAAACCCAGAAATGCTGTTTCCTGCACATTTGATCCTTATAAGCAAAAAAAGGACATCGAAAAGGACGACTCTAATGGTGACAGTAAATGAAAGATATTGGTGAAGAGGAATTAAACAGAAGAATAACATGCGAAAAGAAGAAGCACAATGAAATCCAGGATGACCTGTCAAGTTTTCGTTAACAGCGTGCAAGTCCTCTACTCCTCCATCGATCTTTGCATTACCAACATTGGTCCCTCCAATCATGGTCCTTCTGACAGATTCTTGGACTGAATCCAGTTTGTGCTTGTCATGTTCTTCAACCTGTACCATATCACCAAGAAACTGAATGAACCAGAAAAAGAGACAGAACGTCGAGTGAAAAACCAAGAAATGCACCAACTTTTCCGGAGAATCCTGAACCAAATCTTACATTTTCTAACCCCAAAGGCCGAGCATTGCATGCATGCATGCAAAGACTACATAGGAGAAGAATTAAGAATGATGAGTATGTCAAGGCCATCTTTAGAGAAAACAACAATCAGAAATGTTGAAACGATGAGAAACACCAACAGACTATTTGTACTGTCAAGTTTTTAAAAGCATTTTCTGGTTATAGTTAAAAATCTAATTACTTGACAATTCCATGATTCAAGCTGGATGTGATCCAGAAACAGAACTATCCTATCTGTTTGTCATGTAAAGGGTACACAGCATAGGGAAAGGTATTAAACACTACCAAGCTTTTTTCCTCTTTGGACTTAACTATTATTTAAAATAAAGAATTCTTTTATTGTCTATAATAGAATAACTATTAAATGAGTCATTCAATTTTTTATCAAAAAAAAAATCAAAATAGAAATTTTGTTTAATGTTTAAAATTTTTAACATTTTTTATAATTTTAAAATCTTAAGTTTGGATTTTATAGAGATAGAATATCAATAATCTTAAATTTCAATGATGATAAAATTTTACCGATTAGTTTCACTTTTGTTTTTCCTGTTGTGATTTTTAATTTTTAGTTTGCATTTTTTATTAAAAAACAAAAACTTGTTTGATTGAGATTTGTAATATAAAAATAGAAAATAAAAATATGTTCAATTGAGATTTGTAATAAAAAACTAAAAATAAAAACATGTTTGATTTTATAATCCTTTTCTATTTTTATAATTATACACATGTTAATTATTTTAATATAATATAGTTTTTTAAATTAATTAAAAATATATGCATATTTATATAATAAAAAATTTGCAAATTAATTATATATAATAAAATTATGATGAAATTAAAACTGACATATTTGATAATTCGGATCACTCTTTTTCACCCTTTTAAGAATCTGTACTCCTGCAAGGTGTCAAATGCTTTTACCTTTCATCTTCTCACAACTATTATTTAACAATTCATAGACAAATCATGCACCAAAAGTTTGAAGTTAAGTGAGCAATAGAAGATCAGGGGAAGCTGTTAAAAGCATTAAGCTCACCAGGACTACAGAGATCGAAACTGGTAAAGCAGTTAATCCCAGGTTATGTTAGTGGATCTATTAACCTGTCAAAGTTCTTATCCTGGATTTCAGGAAACTAGTTATCTACGACTTTGCTGGAAAATTGTACTTCCAGTTAGGTAAAAAGGAATCATATGCCAAACAAGTTGCAGAATCAGATTACCCTTCGGCCATGTTTGATTGGCACGGATTGTTGCTGAGAAATGTAATCTTTTTTCTAAAATTTAAATTATTACGTTTGGTTTGTTTCTTTGAGTAGTTAGGAAAGTAAAAACTTTCTTTACTTTCCTAATTTAGGAAAAGTAGTGGCACTTTCCTTGGATTCTAAATCCCAACACCCCCTTGGTATTTAGATTACTTTCCCCAGGAATTTAATCTAAAAAATACATTAGAC